>CM065589.1:378844597-378898041 GCA_033119425.1 Bufotes viridis | reverse complement strand
GTTGCTATAATTCATGTGTGGGGCTTCATCCACACCTAGGCTAACCAATATATGAATTTACAAGACATCAGACTATAAGAGCAACATTTTCTGCCTATGATACATATGCTATCATTCCACCAGTAAGGAAACATCCTGTCCAGAACAGCACTTTTTGATGATATTAGAATAAAAAGACTAATTTATTACCATACCTCCTGCATCTATATATTGTCAGAGCACTGAGTGCCCCCCACCTATTTGTTTGTTTCAAAAGTTTATTCACAACTACCCAGACATGTCAGAGCTGCTGCATAAAGTGCGGGCCGTCTGTGCGCGCTTCCGGCGTTCACATCCTGCCGCTGCTCGCCTGTCAGCGCTACAGCGGAACTTCGGCCTTCCCACTCACCACCTAATATGCGACGTGCCCACCCGGTGGAAATCCACCTTGCACATGCTGGAGAGACTGTGCGAGCAGCAGCAGGCCATAGTGGAGTTTCAGCTGCAGCACGCACAGGTCAGTCGCACTGCGGAACAGCACCACTTCACCACCAATGATTGGGCCTCCATGCGAGACCTGTGTGCCCTGTTGCACTGTTTCGAGTACGCCACCAACATGGCCAGTGGCGATGCCACTGTTATCAGCGTGACGATACCAATTCTATGTCTCCTAGAGAAAACGCTTAGGGCGATGATGGAAGAGGAGGTGGGCCAGGGCCAGGAGGAGGAGGAGGGATGACGGGTCGTTTTAGCACTTTCAGGCCAGTCTGTTAGAAGTGGCTCAGAGGGGAGGTTTTGCAACAGCAGAGGGCAGGTACAAATGTGGCCAGCCAGGGACCACTACTGGAGGACGAGGAGGATGAGGAGGAGGAGGATGAGGATGAAGCAGGTTCACAGCGGGGTGGCACCCAGCACAGCGCAGGCACATCCCTGGTGCGTGGCTGGGGGATACAGAGGATGATGACGATACGCCTCCCACAGAGGACAGCTTGTCCTTACCTCTGGGGAGCCTGGCACACATGAGCGATTACATGCTGCAGTGCCTGCGCAACGACAGCAGAGTTGCCCACATTTTAACATGTGCTGACTACTGGGTGGCCAACCTGCTGGATCCACGGTACAAAGACAATGTGCCCACTATACTTCCTGCACTGAAGCGTGATAGGAAGATGCGCGAGTACAAGCGCACACTGGTAGACGCGCTCCTGAGAGCATTCCCAACTGTCACAGGGGAACAGGTGGAAGGCCAAGGCAGAGGAGGAGCTAGAGGTCGCCCACGCAGCAGTGTCACGGCCAGCTCCTCTGAGGGCAGGGTTGGCATGGCAGAAATGTGGAAAAGTTTTGTCTCCACGCCACAGCTAACTGCCCCATCACCTGATACGGAACGTGTTAGCAGGAGGCAACATTTCACTAACATGGTTGAACAGTACATCTGCACACAACTCCACGTACTGACGGATGGTTCGGCCCCATTCAACTTCTGGGTTTCCAAATTGTCCACGTGGCCAGAATTAGCATGTTATGCCTTGGAGGTGCTGGCCTGCCCGGCGGCCAGCGTTTTATCTGAACGTGTATTCAGCACGGCAGGGGGCGTCATTACTGACAAACGCAGCCGCCTGTCCGCAGCCAACGTGGACAAGCTGACGTTTATAAAAATGAACCAAGCATGGATCCCACAAGACCTGACCCTCCCTTGTGCAGAGTAGTCCTTAATAACTGCCTTAAACCATGTTGTCTTGTACTCCTGGCCACTTCTTAATTGAAAAATAAATTTTTGAAATTAAGAAGGATCTTGGGGTGCAACCCAGAGTTGAATGAACCTTCCGTCTGTCTGGGTGCCGGGGCCAAAGTACATGAAAGTGTTGTTCTCCTGTGCTGGGTGATATGAATGTTATACTTGTGCTGTCTGACATGTCTCCTTTGTGAGGGTGCAGGGGGCCAACGTCACTGAAAGCGGCCTTCTCCTGTGGTGGCTGATATAAATGCCTGAATCTCTGCTGTGGGACCTCTCTCCTCCGTGTGGCTGCAGGGGTCAAAGTCTCTAAAAGTGCCATTCTCCTGTAGTGGTTGATGTGAAACTGATGCTTGTGCTATCTGACCTGTCTCCTCTGTGTCGGTGCTAAGGCCTAAGTCACTGAAAGCGGCCTTCTCCTGTGCTGGCTGATATAAATGCCTGAATCTCTGCTGTGGGACCTCTCTCCTCTTTCTGGGTGCAGGGGTCAAAGAAACAAAAGGTGGCCTACTCCTGTGGTGGTTGATGTAAAACTGATGCTTGTGCTATCTGACCTGTCTCCTCTGTGTCGGTGCTAAGGCCTAAGTCACTGAAAGCGGCCTTCTCCTGTGCTGGCTGATATAAATGCCTGAATCTCTGCTGTGGGACCTCTCTCCTCTTTCTGGGTGCAGGGGTCAAAGAAACAAAAGGTGGTCTACTCCTGTGGTCGTTGACATGATGCCTGATTCTCTGCTGTGGGACCTCTCTCCTCTTTCTGGGTGCAGGGGTTAAAGTCTCTAAAAGTGCCCTTCTCCTGTGGTGGTTGATGTGAAACTGATGCTTGTGCTATCTGACCTGTCTCCTCTGTGTCGGTGCTAAGGCCTAAGTCACTGAAAGCGGCTTTCTCCTGTGCTGGCTGATATAAATGCCTGAATCTCTGCTGTGGGACCTCTCTCCTCCGTGTGGCTGCAGGGGTCAAAGTCTCTAAAAGTGCCATTCTCCTGTGGTGGTTGATGTAAAACTGATGCTTGTGCTATCTGACCTGTCTCATCTGTGTCGGTGCTAAGGCCTAAGTCACTGAAAGCGGCCTTCTCCTGTGCTGGCTGATATAAATGCCTGAATCTCTGCTGTGGGACCTCTCTCCTCCGTGTGACTGCAGGGGTCAAAGTCTCTAAAAGTGCTATTCTCCTGTGGTGGTTGATGTGAAACTGATGCTTGTGCTATCTGACCTGTCTCCTCTGTGTCGGTGCTAAGGCCTAAGTCACTGAAAGCGGCCTTCTCCTGTGCTGGCTGATATAAATGCCTGAATCTCTGCTGTGGGACCTCTCTCCTCTTTCTGGGTGCAGGGGTCAAAGAAACAAAAGGTGGTCTACTCCTGTGGTCGTTGACATGATGCCTGATTCTCTGCTGTGGGACCTCTCTCCTCTTTCTGGGTGCAGGGTCAAAGTCTCTAAAAGTGCCCTTCTCCTATGGTGGTTGATGTGAAACTGATGCTTGTGCTATCTGACTTGTCTCCTCTGTGTCGGTGCTATGGCCTAAGTCACTGAAAGCGGCCTTCTCCTGTGCTGTCTGATATAAATGCCTGAATCTCTGCTGTGGGACCTCTCTCCTCCGTGTGGCTGCAGGGGTCAAAGTCTCTAAAAGTGCCATTCTCCTGTGGTGGTTGATGTAAAACTGATGCTTGTGCTATCTGACCTGTTTCCTCTGTGTCGGTGCTAAGGCCTAAGTCACTGAAAGTGGCCTTCTCCTGTGCTGGCTGATATAAATGCCTGAATCTCTGCTGTGGGACCTCTCTCATCTTTCTGGGTGCAGGGGTCAAAGAAACAAAAGATGGTCTACTCCTGTGGTCGTTGACATGATGCCTGATACTCTGCTGTGGGACCTCTCTCCACTTTCTGGGAGCAGGGGTCAAAGTCTCTAAAAGTGCCCTTCTCCTGTGGTGGTTGATGTGAAACTGATGCTTGTGCTACCTGACCTGTCTCCTCTGTGTCGGTGCTAAGGCCTAAGTCACTGAAAGCGGCCTTCTCCTGTGCTGGCTGATATAAATGCCTGAATCTCTGCTGTGGGACCTCTCTCCTCCGTGTGGCTGCAGGGGTCAAAGTCTCTAAAAGTGCCATTCTCCTGTGGTGGTTGATGTAAAACTGATGCTTGTGCTATCTGACCTGTCTCCTCTGTGTCGGTGCTAAGGCCTAAGTCACTGAAAGCGGCCTTCTCCTGTGCTGGCTGATATAAATGCCTGAATCTCTGCTGTGGGACCTCTCTCCTCCGTGTGGCTGCAGGGGTCAAAGTCTCTAAAAGTGCCATTCTCCTGTGGTGGTTGATGTGAAACTGATGCTTGTGCTATCTGACCTGTCTCCTCTGTGTCGGTGCTAAGGCCTAAGTCACTGAAAGCGGCCTTCTCCTATGCTGGCTGATATAAATGCCTGAATCTCTGCTGTGGGACCTCTCTCCTCTTTCTGGGTGCAGGGGTCAAAGAAACAAAAGGTGGTCTACTCCTGTGGTCGTTGACATGATGCCTGATTCTCTGCTGTGGGACCTCTCTCCTCTTTCTGGGTGCAGGGGTCAAAGTCTCTAAAAGTGCCCTTCTCCTGTGGTGGTTGATGTGAAACTGATGCTTGTGCTATCTGACCTGTCTCCTCTGTGTCGGTGCTAAGGCCTAAGTCACTAAAAGCGGCTTTCTCCTGTGCTGGCTGATATAAATGCCTGAATCTCTGCTGTGGGACCTCTCTCCTCCGTGTGGCGGCAGGGGTCAAAGTCTCTAAAAGTGCCATTCTCCTGTGGTGGTTGATGTAAAACTGATGCTTGTGCTATCTGACCTGTCTCCTCTGTGTCGGTGCTAAGGCCTAAGTCACTGAAAGCGGCCTTCTCCTGTGCTGGCTGATATAAATGCCTGAATCTCTGCTGTGGGACCTCTCTCCTCCGTGTGGCTGCAGGGGTCAAAGTCTCTAAAAGTGCCATTCTCCTGTGGTGGTTGATGTGAAACTGATGCTTGTGCTATCTGACCTGTCTCCTCTGTGTCGGTGCTAAGGCCTAAGACACTGAAAGCGGCCTTCTCCTGTGCTGGCTGATATAAATGCCTGAATCTCTGCTGTGGGACCTCTCTCTCTTTCTGGGTGCAGGGGTCAAAGAAACAAAAGGTGGTCTACTCCTGTGGTCGTTGACATGATGCCTGATTCTCTGCTGTGGACCTCTCTCCTCTTTCTGGGTGCAGGGTCAAAGTCTCTAAAAGTGCCCTTCTCCTGTGGTGGTTGATGTGAAACTGATGCTTGTGCTACCTGACCTGTCTCCTCTGTGTCGGTGCTAAGGCCTAAGTCACTGAAAGCGGCCTTCTCCTGTGCTGTCTGATATAAATGCCTGAATCTCTGCTGTGGGACCTCTCTCCTCTTTCTGGGTGCAGGGGTCAATGAAACAAAAGGTGGTCTACTCCTGTGGTCGTTGACATGATGCCTGATTCTCTGCTGTGGGACCTCTCTCCTCTTTCTGGGTGCAGGGGTCAAAGTCTCTAAAAGTGCCCTTCTCCTGTGGTGTTTGATGTGAAACTGATGCTTGTGCTATCTGACCTGTCTCCTCTGTGTCGGTGCTAAGGCCTAAGTCACTGAATGCGGCTTTCTCCTGTGCTGGCTGATATAAATGCCTGAATCTCTGCTGTGGGACCTCTCTCCTCCGAGTGGCGGCAGGGGTCAAAGTCTCTAAAAGTGCCATTCTCCTGTGGTGGTTGATGTAAAACTGATGCTTGTGCTATCCGACCTGTCTCCTCTGTGTCGGTGCTAAGGCCTAAGTCACTGAAAGCGGACTTCTCCTGTGCTGGCTGATATAAATGCCTGAATCTCTGCTGTGGGACCTCTCTCCTCTTTCTGGGTGCAGGGGTCAAAGAAACAAAAGGTGGTCTACTCCTGTGGTCGTTGACATGATGCCTGATTCTCTGCTGTGGGACCTCTCTCCTCTTTCTGGGTGCAGGGGTCAAAGTCTCTAAAAGTGCCCTTCTCCTATGGTGGTTGATGTGAAACTGATGCTTGTGCTATCTGACTTGTCTCCTCTGTGTCGGTGCTATGGCCTAAGTCACTGAAAGCGGCCTTCTCCTGTGCTGGCTGATATAAATGCCTGAATCTCTGCTGTGGGACCTCTCTCCTCCGTGTGGCTGCAGGGGTCAAAGTCTCTAAAAGTGCCATTCTCCTGTGGTGGTTGATGTAAAACTGATGCTTGTGCTATCTGACCTGTCTCCTCTGTGTCGGTGCTAAAGCCTAAGTCACTGAAAGCGGCCTTCTCCTGTGCTGGCTGATATAAATGCCTGAATCTCTGCTGTGGGACCTCTCTCCTCTTTCTGGGTGCAGGGGTCAAAGAAACAAAAGGTGGTCTACTCCTCTGGTCGTTGACATGATGCCTGATTCTCTGCTGTGGGACCTCTCTCCTCTTTCTGGGTGCAGGGGTCAAAGTCTCTAAAAGTGCCCTTCTCCTGTGGTGGTTGATGTGAAACTGATGCTTGTGCTATCTGACCTGTCTCCTCTGTGTCGGTGCTAAGGCCTAAGTCACTGAAAGCGGCCTTCTCCTGTGCTGGCTGATATAAATGCCTGAATCTCTGCTGTGGGACCTCTCTCCTCCGTGTGGCTGCAGGGGTCAAAGTCTCTAAAAGTGCCATTCTCCTGTGGTGGTTGATGTAAAACTGATGCTTGTGCTATCTGACCTGTCTCCTCTGTGTCGGTGCTAAGGCCTAAGTCACTGAAAGCGGCCTTCTCCTGTGCTGGCTGATATAAATGCCTGAATCTCTGCTGTGGGACCTCTCTCCTCTGTGTGGCTGCAGGGGTCAAAGTCTCTAAAAGTGCCATTCTCCTGTGGTGGTTGATGTGAAACTGATGCTTGTGCTATCTGACCTGTCTCCTCTGTGTCGGTGCTAAGGCCTAAGTCACTGAAAGCGGCCTTCTCCTGTGCTGGCTGATATAAATGCCTGAATCTCTGCTGTGGGACCTCTCTCCTCTTTCTGGGTGCAGGGGTCAAAGAAACAAAAGGTGGTCTACTCCTGTGGTCGTTGACATGATGCCTGTTTCTCTGCTGTGGGACCTCTCTCCTCTTTCTGTGTGCAGGGGTCAAAGTCTCTAAAAGTGCCCTTCTCCTATGGTGGTTGATGTGAAACTGATGCTTGTGCTATCTGACCTGTCTCCTCTGTGTCGGTGCTATGGCCTAAGTCACTGAAAGCAGCCTTCTCCTGTGCTGGCTGATATAAATGCCTGAATCTCTGCTGTGGGACCTCTCTCCTCCGTGTGGCTGCAGGGGTCAAAGTCTCTAAAAGTGCCATTCTCCTGTGGTGGTTGATGTAAAACTGATGCTTGTGCTATCTGACCTGTCTCCTCTGTGTCGGTGCTAAGGCCTATGTCACTGAAAGCGGCCTTCTCCTGTGCTGGCTGATATAAATGCCTGAATCTCTGCTGTGGGACCTCTCTCCTCTTTCTGGGTGCAGGGTCAAAGTCTCTCAAAGTGGCCTTCTCCTGTGGTGGTTGATGTGAAACTGATGCTTGTGCTATCTGACCTGTCTCCTCTGTGTCGGTGCTAAGGCCTAAGTCACTGAAAGCGGCCTTCTCCTGTTCTGGCTGATATAAATGCCTGAATCTCTGCTGTAGGACCTCTCTCCTCTTTCTGGGTGCAGGGTCAAAGTCTCTCAAAGTGGCCTTCTCTTGTGCTGGGTGATGTGAAGCTGATGTTTGTGCCATCTGACATGGTTGCTGGGGTCCCATTAAATGGTGGCCTACTCCTGTGGTGGGTGATCTAAATGCATGATTCTCTGCTGTGAAAACCTCTCTCCTCCGTCTGGGTGCAGGGTCAAAGTCTCTCAAAGTGGCCTTCTCTTGTGCTGGGTGATGTGAAGCTGATGTTTGTGCCATCTGACATGGTTGCCGGGGTCCCATTAAATGGTGGCCTACTCCTGTGGTGGGTGATCTAAATGCATGATTCTCTGCTGTGAAAACCTCTCTCCTCCGTCTGGGTGCAGGGGTCAAAGTCTCTCAAAGTGGCCTTCTCTTGTGCTGGGTGATGTGAAGCTGATGTTTGTGCCATCTGACATGGTTGCCGGGGTCCCATTAAATGGTGGCCTACTCCTGTGGTGGTTGATCTAAATGCATGATTCTCTGCTGTGAAAACCTCTCTCCTCCGTCTGGGTGCAGGGGTCAAAGTCTCTCAAAGTGGCCTTCTCTTGTGCTGGGTGATGTGAAGCTGATGTTTGTGCCATCTGACATGGTTGCCGGGGTCCCATTAAATGGTGGCCTACTCCTGTGGTGGGTGATCTAAATGCATGATTCTCTGCTGTGAAAACCTCTCTCCTCCGTCTGGGTGCAGGGGTCAAAGTCTCTCAAAGTGGCCTTCTCTTGTGCTGGGTGATGTGAAGCTGATGTTTGTGCCATCTGACATGGTTGCCGGGGTCCCATTAAATGGTGGCCTACTCCTGTGGTGGGTGATCTAAATGCATGATTCTCTGCTGTGAAAACTTCTCTCCTCTGTCTGGGTGCTGGTCCAAAATACATGAGAGTGGCCTTCTCCGGTGGTGGTTGATATGAAGCATGATTCCTTGCTGTGGGACCTGTATCCTCTGTCTGGGTGCTGGTCTGAAATAAATGAGAGTGGCCTTCTCCGTTGGTGGTTGATATGACGCATGATTCCTTGCTGTGGGACCTGTATCCTCTGTCTGGGTGCTGGTCCAAAATAAATGAAGTGGCCTTCTCCGGTGGGGGGTTGATATGACGCATGATTCCTTGATGTGGGACCTCTCTCCTCTGTCTGGGTGCTGGTCCAAAATACATGAGAGTGGCCTTCTCCGGTGGTGGTTGATATGAAGCATGATTCCTTGCTGTGGGACCTGTATCCTCTGTCTGGATGCTGGTCCCAAATAAATGAGAGTGGCCTTCTCCAGTGGTGGATGATATGACGCATGATTCCTTGCTGTGGGACCTCTCTCCAATTGATATTGGTTAATTTTTATTTATTTTATTTTAATTCATTTCCCTATCTACATTTGTTTGCAGGGGATTTACCTACATTTTGCTGCCTTTTGCAGCCCTCTAGCCCTTTCCGGGAGTCTTTTACAGGCTTTTTAGTGCCCAAAAGTCCGCGTCCCCATTGACTTCTATGGGGTTCGGGTTCGGGATGAAGTTCGGGTTGAGTTCGGATCACGAACCTGGACATTTTCTGGAAGTTCGGCCGAACCTCTCGAACCCGAACATCCAGGTGTTCGCTCATCTCTAATCCTGATGCATCCTGAATGAATTTCTCTCCATTCAGGATGCATTGGGATTATCCTGATCAGTTTCTTTTCCGTCCTAGAGCCCCGAGGACGGAACTCTAGGACGGAAAGAAACAACGCTTGTGTGAAAGAGGCCTAACACTAGTGTGAAAGAGGCCTCACTCGGTCAGCATTTGGTCAGTAATGCATCAGTATTCAATTGTCCCTGCAGAGGAGGCTGAGGACACGGTTAAGGATGAGGAGGTAGAGGCCGACATTGTCGCATGACCAACGGAGTGAGAACGTGGAGGCGGAAGCAGCGTCACCTGGCCAAGTTGCTGGTGTGGCCGGGCAGGAACCACATTTGGGCCTCATGCACACGACCGTTGTTTGTTTCTGCGTCCCTTTCGTTTTTTTTCACGGATAGGATGCCTCCCCATTCATTTCAATGGGTCCGTCAAAAAATGCAGATGGTTAACCGTTTTTGTTCCGCATCCGTGGTCCATGTTTACCTTCCGTCAAAAAAATAGAGCATGTCCTATTTTTTTCACGTTTGCGGACAAGGATAGGTATTATTACAATGGATCTTCAAAAAAACGGATCCGTCAAAAAAAACGGTCCGTCATCTGTTTTTTTTTGATGGATGCAAAATTTGCGGACGGAGTGGAAGCGGAGGCAGGCAATGGTCGTGTGCATGTAGCTTTAAAGGAGTGAGCCATAAAGGACATATATCGTCCTTCACCATACGGTAGTTACAGCTACTGACCGATTTTCCCCAAAAAGTGTCCACTTTATTTCAGTGATTTTTTTCTATATGTAGTGTACGGGAGTTGTGATGCCTGTCACTACAGAAGGGTCACTTGAGTGCGGTCGTTCCCCTTATTTATGGGGAAGCTGGTATAAGTCCTCTTCATAAAATGCAATGTAATGCATTACTGTGTAATTCCCTGTTACTGTGTTATTGCTATGTGCAGGCCTGCTAGGGGTGTCATTCCAGCTCTAGTCGCTAGAGGGAGCTAGGGAGCCCTAGTTTATATAAGGCCCAGTCAGGGAAGGGAAAGCAGTTTAGACGGTGTCTGAGACAAGTGCAGGCCATGAGCCTGTGAAGTCCAGTCCAGGCCATGGGCCTGTGAAAGGAGTGCAGACCCTGGAGTCTGTGAAGACCACATGTCACGGGCCTAGGCAAGTCAGCAGGAGTCAAGCTGAGGCAATCCTTAGAGCAAGAGGTATTGTAATGTCAGAGGAGGTACGCAGAAAACTGGAGATTCAAGGATATAAGCCAGAAGTAGGGCATTGGGGCCTTGAAGTATAATTGCCAGTCAGGACAAGCCAGGAAGAAAGTAAGGTTCGCCTGCAATTCAAAAGTCCTGTTATTTAACCCTCTGTTTACCTTGCTGGATATAAGCCTGCTGTAATTGAGATCGTACCAAAGCCAATTGTCTGCAAAAGAACTGTTTAAGAGAGTGCTTTCTGTATTACCACTGTTTCAGTAAAGTTGGAATTCTGTTTCAAGATACAAGTCTGCACCTCCATTATTCCCACTATAAATACGGTGTGCCACCGTTTACTGGCACTGGCGTCCACGAAACATCAGGGACTTAGCCATAGGCACGTTAATCTACAACACCAAGGGGACCTCACATTGCACCTGGCTGTGTCCCTCCAGAACCCAGAGAGTGCCCCAGAGGAACAGCGTGCCGACCTCTCCATCACTGGCATTCCCCAGGTTAGTCCCACACATTGCTCTGACTTGGGGATGCTACATATATGTGTATTGAATGTGCCATTGCGTTTTGCTGGTAACATTCTGTTTCACCCTGGTAGCCTGTGTCACATGGTCTGTTAGAGGTGGGGCTTGCAGCCTTATTCTCCCTTACATTGCATTAGTGATCCTACTATGGAAGTATGTGGGAGCCTGAGGATATAAGCCAGAAGTAGGGCATTGGGGCCTTGAAGTATAATTGCCAGTCAGGACAAGCCAGGAAGAAAGTAAGGTTCGCCTGCAATTCAAAAGTCCTGTTATTTAACCCTCTGTTTACCTTGCTGGATATAAGCCTGCTGTAATTGAGATCGTACCAAAGCCAATTGTCTGCAAAAGAACTGTTTAAGAGAGTGCTTTCTGTATTACCACTGTTTCAGTAAAGTTGGAATTCTGTTTCAAGATACAAGTCTGCACCTCCATTATTCCCACTATAAATACGGTGTGCCACCGTTTACTGGCACTGGCGTCACGAAACATCAGGGACTTAGCCATAGGCACGTTAATCTACAACACCAAGGGGACCTCACATTGCACCTGGCTGTGTCCCTCCAGAACCCAGAGAGTGCCCCAGAGGAACAGCGTGCCGACCTCTCCATCACTGGCATTCCCCAGGTTAGTCCCACACATTGCTCTGACTTGGGGATGCTACATATATGTGTATTGAATGTGCCATTGCGTTTTGCTGGTAACATTCTGTTTCACCTGGTAGCCTGTGTCACATGGTCTGTTAGAGGTGGGGCTTGCAGCCTTATTCTCCCTTACATTGCATTAGTGATCCTACTATGGAAGTATGTGGGAGCCTGACTGTGAGTTAGATCCAAACACCTATCAGACCTCTTTCACACACCATAGGTAGTCTAGTGGTAGGAACGCATTGCCACACTGAGACACCTTGACGGTGGTACAAAAGGGCTCCAATATGTTCCTGACTGGAATATGTTGGCGAAAGTCTCAGTTTTAACATCAGCTTGAGGGATTAGCCAGCATTGTTAGCTGCTTATCATTGTGGTGCACCTTTTTCAGTGATTTATGTATTTTTATATTTCTATCCACACATTATTCCATCTTGTGAAGGATGTTTTTGTGGTTCATGTGGTCGCCCGCCGACATCCGCCATTGTATGCATTTTTGCTGAGGATTGCCGTTAGCAGCGGACCACATGCGGAGGATTTGCTCCTCCGGTTAGAAACACGCAACAGCGTTTGGGGTTTTTGAGAAGTTCCTCCCATTTAGGCCACTTTATTTCAGCGATTTTTTTCCACTTACACACACCACAAAAGGCTTTAGAACATATAACTGCACCGCTGAACGGCAAATATATTTTTCTTTTGCTACTAATATACAAAAAAAAAAGGTCTGTAATTTTCGCCCTTCACTAAACAACAGCTAATAAGCCCTTTTTTTCCCACTAATACAAGCCAAAAATGCTTTAGAACAGTGGTGCCCAACCATTTTTTGTCTGAGGGCCGCACTAGACTTGGTATAAATTTCGCGGGCCGGAACCAGGTAGCTTCGCCAGAAAGAAATGCAATAGCTGTGAGGGGGCACATGTGAGCATTACTACTGTGAAGGAATAAATATCTGGGCATTTTCTCTGTGAAGAGGGCACATATCTGGTCATTATTACAGCGAGGGGGCACGTGTGAGCATTACTTCTGTGAAAAGGGCACATATCTGGCATAACTACTGTGAGGGGGCACGTGTGAGCATTACCACTGGAAGAGGGCACATATCTGGCATTACTACTGTGAAGAGGGCACATATCTGGCATAACTACTGTGAGGGGGTACGTGTGAGCATTACCCCTGTGAAGAGGGCACATATAAGGGCATAACTACTGTGAGGGGGCACATATCTGGGCATAACTACTGTGAGGGGCACATATCAGGGCATAACTACTGTGAGGGGGCACATATCAGGGCATAACTACTGTGAGGAGGGCACATATCAGGGCATAACTACTGTGAGGAGGGCACATATCAGGGCATAACTACTGTGAGGAGGGCATATATCAGGGCATAACTACTGTGAGGAGGGCATATATCAGGGCATAACTACTGTAAAGAGGGCACATATTTGGCATAACTACTGTGAGGGGGCACATATCTGGGCATAACTACTGTGAAGAGGGCACATATCAGGGCATGACTACTGTGAAGACGGTACATATCAGGGCATAACTACTATATGGGGGCACGCGTGAGCATTATGGCTGTGAAGAGGGCATATATCTGGGCATTATTGCTGTGATTGGGCATGTGATGTATACAGGTGTGTAATGTATGTAGTGCAGTATGTGATGTATACAGGTGTGTAATGTATATAGTGCAGTATGTGATGTATACAGGTGTGTAATGTATATAGTGCAGTATATGATGTATACAGGTGTGTAATGTATATAGTGCAGTATATGATGTATACAGGTGTATAATGTATATAGTGCAGTATGTGATGTATACAGGTGTGTAATGTATGTAGTGCAGTATGTGATGTATACAGGTGTGTAATGTATATAGTGCAGTATGTGATGTATACAGGTGTGTAATGTATGTAGTGCAGTATGTGATGTATACAGGTGTGTAATGTATATAGTGCAGTATGTGATGTATACAGGTGTGTAATGTATATAGTGCATTATGTGATGTATACAGGTGTGTAATGTATGTAGTGCAGTATGTGATGTATACAGGTGTGTAATGTATGTAGTGCAGTATGTGATGTATACAGGTGTGTAATGTATATAGTGCAGTATGTGATGTATACAGGTGTGTAATGTATGTAGTGCAGCATGTGATGTATACAGGTGTATAATGTATGTAGTGCAGTATGTGATATATACAGGTGTGTAATGTATGTAGTGCAGTATGTGATGTATACAGGTGTGTAATGTATATAGTGCAGTATGTGATGTATACAGGTGTGTAATGTATATAGTGCATTATGTGATGTATACAGGTGTGTAATGTATATAGTGCAGTATGTGATGTATACAGGTGTGTAATGTATGTAGTGCAGCATGTGATGTATACAGGTGTATAATGTATGTAGTGCAGTATGTGATATATACAGGTGTATAATGTATGTAGTGCAGTATGTGATATATACAGGTGTGTAATGTATGTAGTGCAGTATGTGATGTATACAGGTGTGTAATTTTTATAGTGCAGTATGTGTTGTATACAGGTGTGTAATGTATATAGTGCAGTATGTGATGATCACACACTGCCCTACATAGATTACACACATGTATACATCACATACCGCGCTGTCACCTTCTTCTGCAGGTCTACCTTGATGTCTGGTGTTTAGGCTTCAGTCAGATCCTCCACCGCCATGCTTGCGCAGTGTGCCCAACACCACCAGGAGCTGGCGCCTCTTCCTCTCATCTCCCGCCGACTTCTCCTACTGCAGGGCGCTCTATGGCTCCAGCGCCCACCCAATCTTACCAATAGCAAAGCTCCTTGCTGTCTGGAGCTTTGCTATTGGTTATTGCAGGCACAGGCAGCGTCGCTTTGCTGCCTGTGCCGTTCGCAGCACACCCTGCGCTGATAAAGTCCCGTTACTGTGCGGGCCGCATTATACGGCTTCGCGGGCCGCATTTGGCCCGCGGGCCGTAGGTTGGGCATCACTGCTTTAGAACATATAACTGCACCGCACAAGGGCAAATAAGACATATAAATATTTCCTTGTAATAAACCTTGTTAATGGCTGTATCAAACAGCACTTGCACCCCAATAACAAGAACTGTTTGCTGGTATTACAGAGCTGTATAATGGCAATTTGGGTCCCTAGTAGTGTTGGGTGCGAATATTTGAATCGCGAATATTAATTGCGAATATCGACACTTTAAGAATTTGTGAATATTTAGAATATAGTTATATATATTCGTAATTTCGAATATTATAGATTTTTCTTTAATATTTTTCTTCCTTGTGGCCCAATGAGAAGGCTGCAATGCCTTTGTCTGAGCTTAGCAATATCCCTAGCAACCAATAGGAAAGTTGCCTACCCCTTTAGTATATAAGAACTTCCCCAGCAGCCATTGTATGCAGTATTTTGCAGATCTAAGAGAGACAGCAGTGTCATTGCTGTGCTCTCTGCTTTCCTGTGTCATGACATTAGTTAGGTAGTTAGTTAGTGCTGTATTTATGTATGTAAGTATGTATGTATGCTACATACATACATACATAGTGCTGTGATGTCACAAGTTCACAACAATACTTACTGTACCAATCAATACTAATATGTAGTCAGATCTGTTAAAATGTGAATTTGCATCATTAGTGCTGATTTTGCAATCGCGAATATACTGGAGCACTCTATCTGCATATAAAGCTATTGTAATGTTCTGCCATGCCAACCATTTTCTCCAGTCTCAGGAAACTTTTAGCAGCTCTAAAAATATAGCTATAGTGACCCACATCTGTATTTCGCACGCATTACGCGAATATTACATTGCCGATTTTTTGCAATCAAAAACATAATCTCGAATTCTCGAATTTGCAAATATATGACGAATATTCTAGCAAATATTCTGGCAAATATTAGTGAAATATCACAAATTCAAATATTGCCCCTGCCGCTTATTACTAGTCCCCAGTCAGTACAGTAAGGTGTAATCGGATTGTTCCTATTACCCAGGCTCTAACCTCCCCTACTGAACCCTGTCCAACATAGATCCTGTGGAATGATTCCTCTCTATCCTTTCCCTACACCTTGAATAATCTTTCCCTGAACTTGTAAATAGTTTTTTTTAGCACAATGAAGTTATTTCTAACACTGACCTTAGCGCCTGCTGACTTCTCTCCCTGCACTAAGTACACTGGTAAATAGCAGAATCCAAGATGGCTGAGGCTATTTTTAGGGCTGTGACATCACAGGGCTTGCTGGCTGCTGATTGGCTGCATGCATGGCATTATGGGTGATCCCGCCTTCCCAGAGTTCCTTGCTCCATGTCCTCACACGTGCAGAAGCCATTTTAGGAAAGAATACAATTTGTTACCACGAAGCATGAGCAAATTTGGCTTGGGTGCAAATCGATTTTTTCCTGAAATTCGGATTGAATTCCACTTTGTCAGCTTCGATTCTCTCTTCTTTAGTTATGATGAAATTTTGAACAAATCACAACATGACAGTTTGTGAATAAACTTTTAGGTCTCACGAGCGTGATGGATTAGGTCCGGATGCGTTCAGGGTTCGTTCAGTGATCGCGCGATTTTGCTTGTGTGTGCCCTCCATTTTGTATGCAGTTGCGTTATTGCATTTTTCCTGTGCAGATGACATGTGGATTGCATGTGTTTTTAACGCACGTGAAAAAAAACGGATCCATTCTCTAGATTCACCTGTTACTGCAAACACATATAATTGGTTTTTTGGACAGCTCCATTTGTTTGGGGAGATTTGGTCATTTGGCTTGTTTGTGTGTTTGGTTATTGGATTTTCCTTTGCAGGATGTCAATTTTTACCGTATCATCCACTGACCGTGTGTTCTTGCACTGGCTGGTCTTCCGCTGTTTTGGAGAGCGTTCATAAATGATGGAGGAGGAACCGCGGAGGAAGTGGATGTGGGTGCATCCTATCATTTTGCAGCTGGCCAGCAAATGTCAATTTGTTGGTTTGTACACTGACCTCCATGCGCACCCTGTTAAGTTCTTTAATTATTGCCGCATGTCGGTGGCCACCTTTGATCGGCTGTTGGGGGAGTTGCGGCCTGCCTTGACTTTCCTGGACACCAATATGCGGTGGAGTGTGTCACCTGAAGAAAGTCTCAGCATTACTTTAAGGTAAGACTAAATTATCAGACTCATACATGAATGACCCACTGTTTGCCAATACATATCTGTTTGGTCTATGGCCTTTATTATTCTAAACATGACCTGTTGTATGTATAAGTACTTAATAGTAGTACACATGTACTGTATATTGTACATTTTCAGTAAGAAACTGTGTGTGCTTTTGCCCCGGCCACTTTTTTTACAGTCATTTGGTGTACTACCAAGTCATTTATTAGTCACACCAGATTCAAGTTCCGCTGGTCTTTTTTTTCTTAATCCTGCCAGTAATTATGAGGATACGTCACCTGTGTGTAGGGTAATGGTCTGGAAGTTGATGTAGCTAAACGGTTTTCCTTACTTTAAAGTATATTTCAATATAAAGTTTTGAGTCCCAATCTTGTAGTATAGTATAATTTTATTTTAACTTGCCAGACACATTGCCATGAAATACTTTTAAGTAATGTTGGAGATTTTTAAACACATGATCTTTTGGGTATTAATGGTGCTAATTATTATTTGTTTTTGATTTCAGATATCTGGCGACTGGCAAGTCTTTTTCGTCCTTACTTTTTGAGTTTAGAATGGGGACCTCCACTATTGCTGGCGTAGTACGGTCTACATGTGCTACCATTTGGTTGAGACTGAAAGCTTTGGTGTTGCCACATCCAACCAGACAGAAGTGGCTTGGTATAGCTCAGGCCTTCCTGGAGGGGGCTCAATTCCCAAATTGTATTGGTGCCTTTGACGGGAAGCACATACGGGTTAAGAAGCCACCGAACTCAGGGTCCTGAGTTTTGTTGGCCTTGGCTGACACAACCTACAGGTTTATAATTGTAGATATTGGGTCCTATGGAAGTACAGCAGATGCATCTTCAGGGCTTCCAGAATGGGTCGGTGGCTTCAGTCCAACCAACTGGATGTACCACAGCCAGGAAACCTTCCTGGCTCCTCTGGTCCAGCCTTATGTGGCTGTAGGGGACAAGGGTTTTGCCCTTTCTACCCACCTCATGCGTGAATTTCCTAGGCGAGGTTTGGAAAGAGGTGCACTTATAATTATCGTTTAAGTAGGGCCAGAAGGTTTGTGGAATGCCCTTTTGATATTTTTGCTAGCAAATGGTGGGTTTTTTTTTCGGCCATACAGCTGGCCCTCGAAAATGTGAATGTGTCCATCAAAGCGTGTGTAGTGCTGCAAAACTACATATACGCACCTACTGTATGAGTTGACACCTGATGAAGACACCTAAGTATATAGTCCGCCATCTGGAAGAGACACTTTCCAACTTGGAAGAGATCTGCTGGACTGAGAGTGAGGGAGTAATTTTCTGAATATTTTATGTCCCCTATCAGTTCATTCTCTCTCCAGCAGTAATACTCGACACATGGAAGGTGGTAGTTGCCAGTGTTTTTTTTTTTTCAGTTTTTGTATTTTTTAGTTAGGGAATCACAAGATAATAAGGACCCTTGACATGGGTTGTGAGCTTGCATATGTTAATTACATTATTGTTTAGAACACAGTATGTGAAATATGTACTAATACCTCATTACTATAAAGTGTATTTTTTGGCACTAAATGTATGCATGTTTCAACATCATCATTAAAAAAGTTGTAGTTGGGCTCATTTTGAATTAATAAAAACTATAATTACATGTGTCATGTCACTAAAATCCATCTGTATTGTGTTTACTATCGTCTGCATAATGGACATTATATTTTTTATGAAGTTTTTTGTAGATATGTATTATAAATAAAAATATGTTGAATAAAGTGTATACATTTGTTATTATTTTGTATAACCACATTAATATTAGTGTGTGAAACTGATTGACAAATCAAGTTTATATAGTATGTGTATTTGGGTGATATTAATGCATATTAGATGTTTACAATTATTAATGTGGTCTATGTGTTTGTGCTACATAAATATCATTATGCACTGTATATAATAAAGAGAACAAACAATAAAAATCATGACAATAAAACTCTGTTTATTCTAACACAGAATAGTGAACTTGACTTTTTTTTTTTTCTTAAAATAATAACAGAAATAAAGAGAAATGACAAATTAAAAAAAATGCCCAGGTGGCGAGGAGGGACCCTGAAACTGAGGGCCATGGTAGGAGGGTTGTGAAAGGGGACCAGAGTGCAGAGATGGCCCAGCTTGGGATGAGGAGGGGACAGTCTGGCCATAGGAAGTTTCCCCTGATATTGTTGGCCATATGGCTGACTAGGTTGGCCATAATGTTCCCTTAGAGAAGGGAACTGTGTGGGACCCTGTAAACCCTGGGGAATTGGCATTGGGTGGGGGCCAAACATGTGCCCATGGGTGGGCCAATTCTCCAGGGCCACAAACATCTCAGTGGGGTCATCTGGTGGAGTGACTGCATCCAACGATTCCGAGAGCCGCTTTGGTTCTCCGTAATCGTTCTGGAGGCAGCTCCGCAAATAATAGGCCAAACTAAAGGCATAAAGATTAGTGGTCCTCCTGCCGGGCTCTAGACAAATAGTCCAGTACCTAGCTATTGACCAAAGCTTCGGCAGGAGGCATGGCCTGTCTTGGTGGGGGGGAATCCACTCCGAAGCAGCGGAACGCGCGGATGCCAGGGTGCAGGGTCCTTCAACACTCTCTGTAGGAGGTGCCACAGAGGGAGTGTCCTCTTCGCAGGCGGTCGAGTGCTGGGGAGCGGACTCTTTAGCTTCCTCCTCTAGGTTGTCCTCCATTTTTCACAAATTAAAAAAAACAGAACATGTAAATTAGTATATGAACACACTTTTTTATTATAAATATTCACGTCACATATTACTATCATCAGCAAATTACATTTAGCACATAGTACAACATGAACTAACCAACATATTACATATGTGGTCATTTAGCAACATAGGGGAAATTAGAAGTGGCATAGATGGCCATAGCAAAAAATCCAAATCCAATTGTAATGTTGTTCACCTACCTTTTCTAATGAAGGAAGGAATCGGCTTGGTTGCTATCGGAAACTATGACATTTCTAATTTACCAATTGTTAAAAGTCACATTACCACTATAGTCAGCACATCCCAACGTGCAAGTCCGCGTTGGCATGGCTAGAAACACAAAGAAAAAACACAATTCAACAGCACTCTGCAGACCAAATAAAGTACAATAATGCTATAGTAATGGAAAATATTCTTGTGCTAATGCTACGATTATTTTATAAATTTGAGATTCTTGGAAAATACGTTTTGTACAAAATTATTTTGGCCCGTCTGCCACACGTCAAGGCGATTTCTGTAAGACAGGAACCGTATTTTTTGCCATATAAGACACACTGGCCCATAAGACGCACCTAGGGTTTTGAGAAGGAAAATTAAAGAAAAATATTTTGAACCAAAAGGTGTGCCTAATGGTGTTATGTGGGATCTGTGGATGGCACTGTTATGTGGGATCTGTGGGTGGCATTGTTATGGGGGGTCTGTGGATGGCATTGTTATGGGGGTCTGTGGATGGCACTGTTATGGGGGTCTGTGGATGGCACTGTTATGGGGGACTGTGGATGGCACTGTTATGGGGGTCTGTGGATGGCACTGTTATGGGGGTCTGTGGATGACACTGTTATGGGGTCTGTGGATGGCATTGTTATGGGGGTCTGTGGATAGCACTGTTATGGGGGTCTGTGGATGGCACTGTTATTGGGGACTGTTGATGACACATAAATAGCATTTTATGCTATGTATCATCCACAGATCCCCCATAACAGTGTCATCCACATATCCCCCATAACATTGTCATGTCATCCACAGACCCCCATAACAGTGCCATCCACAAATCCCATAACAGTGCTATCCATAGAATGACCCCCAATAGTGAGGAGGGGCCGGCATCTAGCTCTGTAATTACAGCGGGCCCGGTGCAGTCACTGTATTCTGCTACACCGGGCCCTCTCACTGTAGGAATCCTAACTGCAGGCAATGCTGTATGCTGAGTAAGGTAACAGTAGTCTTTTATGCAGCCTGTACTTACGATACTAACTTTCCGGCAGGCAGGAGGCTGAGCTGGCGGGCTGGCGCTGAAAACGTAACTCACTATGTCACGTTTCGGTTCCGCCAACTTTATGAATGAAGAAGGGGGAGCCGGCGCGTGACATAGTGAATAACATTGTCAGTGCCCGCCCACCAGCTCAACCTCCTGCCTGCTGCCTGCCGGAAAGTTAGTATCGTAAGTACAGGCTGCATAAAAAGCTACTGTTACCTTAATCAGCATAAAGCATTGCCTGCAGTTAGGATTCCTACAGTGAGCGGGCCTGGTGTAGCAGAATACAGTGACTGCACCGGGCCTGCTGTAATTACAGAGCTGGATGCCGGCCCCTCCTCCCTCATCCCTGCCTGCTAATACACCCGCTACCGCGCAGCATTCGGTCGGCGATATACAAACTGAGGTATTTGCCCCATAAGATGCACTGCCTCCCCCTCCCCACACACTTTTGGGGGGAAAAGTGCGTCTTATAGGGCGAAAAATACGGTAACACTAAATGCTACCTGTTATGTGCCATAACGGCCACGATAAAATTCAGGGAGTGTAGGTTCCATATGCATGCTTGGTCCACTCTGCTTTTTATCAATTTTGGTGCCAAAATGGCCTCCATTAAATTCAGGGAATGCAGGTATGACGTATGACGTGCTATGCTAGGGAGGATAACTTCTGAGATGTGCTATGATAGGGAGGATAACGTATGACATGTGCTATGCTAGGGAGGTCAGCAAAGATAACACATGTATAGATTGGCTACTTACCCAAACTCTGGCGACTCTAGCCTTTGGTTTTCTCCCATATGCTGGCAAACAGCTCTTGGGTTATTTCCACCCATGCTGAATCCTTTTTGTACCGGTCGCGGTACTCCCCCAACCTTGTATTCCAAATGCAGGGTCTCTCCTGCACAAGGACAATGATCATCTCCACGTTCATGGACTTGGGTGGCTTTGGCATGCTTGAAAAGGTCTGCAAGGGCAGGAGAATCACCAAACCAACTTCTCACACTACACTGCCTGAGCCAGACTCTGAGAAACTCAACTTCCTGTCTAAAATACCTTCACTGTTGATAAGTTTCTTGAGTTTACAATGCAACGCAGTGCATTTGGATGCAATGTGTTTTTCACGCAGCCCTATTCACTTCTATGGGGCCAGGGCTGAGTGAAAACGCAGAATATAGAAAATGCAGAACGCAGAACTGAGGCGTGAAAAAAAACACTCATGTACACAGACCTATTGAAATGAATGGGTCCGTATTCAGTGCGGGTGCAATGTGTTCATGTCATGCATTGCACCCGCGCGGAAAACTCACTTGTGTGAAAGGGGCCTTATGGGACAGCCACACATTGTAGGTCTGCTGCGGGTTTTCACCAGCCAAAAAAATGAAGCGTACTGTATATGGCCTTTGCATTATCTTGTGCAGAAATGCTGCGTATTTGTCCCATATTCTACCACCTGCATTGCAAAGGGTGAAATCCATGGCAGTTATCAGTAAAAAAAAATAAAATGGACACACTGCAGATTTAATATCCATACCGCATGACGTGTTATATGCGGAATCTGTTGTGGTCACTCTCTTCAGCACGTGGATGAGATTTCTAAAAATCTCATCCACTTCACTGTTTCTGTGAATGCAGTGGATTATCTGCAATGCACGCAATTCTATTGCCGGTTACAATTCTGTTGTATTTAGACTACATGTGGCAACACCTTCACTAAAAGGATAGGTCAGTGAATTGGTAGAAAGATCACGGAACCTTGTCCACAGCAGGATTTTCAGGCAGTGCAGCCTCAGAATATAACTGTATTATAGCCGTTTAATCTTTTAACCCCTTCACAATATGTGCTGTACATGTACCTTACATATCTCTTTAACCCTTTCAAGACCACCTTCGTGATTTTTCACCTTCGTGACCAGGCTTAATTTTGCAAATCTGACATGTTTCACTTTATGTGCTAATAACTTTTGCGCTGTATAAGAAGACACTGGTATTATAGAGAGTTCATGCTGGTCAAGTTACAACTCTGGCTGGAGGGAAGGGCTTAGGTCAAGAAATTAGCATGGGGGGGCGTTTCAATTTTTGCCTCAGTACGAAGGTAATGTGCTTCCCTGCCTCTGGCCACAAAGCACTGAAGGTAGGGGGGTCCAAGCTGAACTCTTGCAAAGGGGCCCATGAGCCTTTAGCTACGCCCCCTGTCGAGATCCTTACATAATTGAAACCACCCATAAATGACCCCATTTTAGAAACTACACTCCTCAAATTACTTAAAACTGGTTTTACAAACTATGTTAACCTTTTAGGTGTTCGACAAGAATTAAAGGAAAGGGGAGGTGAAATTTACAATTTTCAGTTTTTGTGCAGATTTTTTATTTTAATCCAATATTCTGTAACACAGCAAGGGTTAAAAGCAAAATAAACCTTAATATTTATTACTCTGTTTCTGCAGTTTACAGAAACACCCTATTTATGTTCGTAAACAGCTGTATTGGCGCACGGCAGGGTTCAGAAGGAAAGGAGCAACAAATGGTATTTGGAGGGCAGATTAGCTGGAATAGCTTTCGAGTGTCGTGTCATATTTGGCACCCCTACAGTACTACAGTGACTTTATTTTGGAAACTGCACCTCTCAAATAACTAAATGCGTGGTTTACTGACCACTGTTACCTCAGAGGCGTTTCATAATATTCAGAAACACATGGCTGTGAAAATGTAAAATTTATATTTTTTACAAGAAAAAATTGCCAAAAAGCCCAAATTTTTCACTTTAACAAGGGAAAACAGGTGAAAATGCACCCCATAATTTTTCACCCATTCTCTCCTGAATACGACAACAACCTATATGTGGTTGTAAACTGCTGTATGAGCAGACAGCAGAATTCAAAAGAAAAGGGAGTGGCATCTGCATTTTCTAACATCAAATTTGCTAATATACATTTTAAGGGCCATAACTTTTTTATTTTTTTGTTGTCTGAGCTGTGTGGGCCTCATTTTTTGCAGGGTACGCTTAGTTTTTAATGGTACAATTTTTGGGTACATATGACTTTTTGATCGCTTTTTATTTAATTTTTTATGAGGTGAAGTGGCTAATATTTCTATTCTGCCAGTGTTTTTTTATTTTTAGTTTTTATGGGGTTCTCCATGTGGTATATTTGATACGATGGTTGTATTCTGTGGGTTGATATGGCTCTGGTGATACCAAATTTATATTGTTTTATTCATGTTTTACTACTTTTATGTCATAAAATCCCTTTTTGTTAAATTTTTTTTTTTTAATCACCAAATCTAAGACCCATAACGTTTAGATTTTTCTATCACTGTAGCTGTGTGAGAGCTCTTTTTTTGCAGGACGGGCTGTAATTGTTATTGGTAACATTTTGGGGTCTATATGGCTTTTTGAGTGCTTTTAATTAAATTTTTTAGGAGGCGAAGCGGGCAAAAATTGCATTTCTATCAGTGTTTTTTATTTTTATTTTTTATGGGGTTCTCCATGAGGTATATTTGATATAATAATTTTATTCTGTGGGATGATATGGTTATGGCAACACCAAAATTGTATAGTTTTTTTTTTCATTTTCTACCAATTTTAAATCATAAAATCACTTTTTATTAAACCTTTTTTTTGCATCACCAAAATCTAAAACCCATTTCCAAAATGGGTTATTACAATGGATCCGAAAAAATTATGGATCTGCCAAAAAAACGGATGCCATATGGACGCCATCCGTTTTTTTTTGCTGATCCGCAATTTGCTCACATATGGTCGTGTGCATGAGGCCTTATCCCGCAAAACAACAAGCTCTCATACGACTATGTGAAAGGAAAAATTAAAAAGTTATGGCTCTTGGAAAGCAGAAAGTGAAAAATGAAGCTGCCAAAAAATGGAAATTTGCTGTGTTATGAAGAGGTTACGAAACGTTGTTAACTTCACCTGTACTGTAGGTCCCCATGTCCCAGACTCTGAAATAGCTTGCACTGGGTGTACAGAATGTGCGCACAGTGTTTTCTGACAGCTGTTAGTCTTGCTTTGTGTCATCTGTTAGATGTACAATGGTGAAATCTCTAGCCACATGGAGACCCTGAGATGTTCTTCACAAAAATAACACAACAGCAAGTGGGAGAAATCTCTGCTTAACACCATCTGTTGAACGGGACAAGCAATAAAGCCACCCAGGTTTTCTCCACATGTTCATGAATTCCTTACATGTTTATATGATGTGATGGGTAGAGCATCTTGTAAAACAAAGTATCTGCACCCTAGTAATAAATTGACACATAAAGATGATCCGCAGGCCCTATAATCTGTTATTACTACCACTACTAAAATAATAATATAATAATAGAGTTATTGAAAAAGTTTAACACATCTTTAAAAAAACAATAATTCTGAAGTTCAAAAGTGTAATGCACATACTAATTAGGCAGCCTTTTGAGTTTCTGTTGGTGTCCTGGATAATGGGACACCAGCCCCTATCTCTGTTCTGAATGCAACAAAGAACTTCCACAGGACTTCTCTCGCTTTAAAAAGAAACTGTCACAATGATCGTGGATTATTATCTGCAGTAATACAGGACTAGTCCTCAGGGCCAGTTTTAGACAAAAAGTGGTCCTAGGCAAAATTAAAACTGGGCTCCAAATTCAGAAGTATTTTACTGCCAGAAACATTCAGGCAATTGAGTAAATTAAATCAAATCTAATCATGTAAAATATTTTTATGTACATAAAACAAATAGTATGTAGTATAACCTACCCAGCCCTGCATAGCATACAGTATAATACCCCAGCACCTTACAGTATATAGTATAACACCCCCAGCCCCACACAGTATATAGCATAATACCCACAGCCTCACACAATCTATAATATAACCCCCAGCCCCACACTGTATATTGGATAACACAACCAGCCCTACACAGTATATAGTATAACACACCCAGCCCTACACAGTATACAGTATAACACCCCAGCACCTTACAGTATATAGTATAACACCCCAGCCCCACACAGTATATTGTATTACACACCCAGCCCTACACAGTATATAGTATAACACACTCAGCTCTACACAGTATATAGTATAACACCCCAGCACCTTACAGTATAAGCCCCCCCCCCAGCCCCACACAGTATATAGTATAACAAAAACACTCCTACATAGTATATAGTATAACAAACCAAGCCATACACAGTATACAGTATAACACCCCAGCCCTACACAGTATATAGTATAACACACCCAGCCCTACACAGAATACAGTATAACACCCCAGCACCTTACAGTATATAGTATAACCCCAGCCCCCCACAGTATATTGTATTAAACACCCAGTCCTACACAATCTATAGTATAACACACCAGCCCTACACAGTATATAGTATAATACCCAAGCACCTTACAGTATAACCCCTCAGCCCCACACAGTATATATTACAACAAACCCAGCCATACACAGTATACAGTATAGCACCCCTGCTCTAGACAGTATATGGTATAACAAACCAAGCCATAAAAAGTATACAGTATAACACCCTAACACCTTACAGTATATAGTATAACACTCCTAGCCCCACACAGTATATAGCATAGCACCCACAAGTAGAGTTGAGCGAACACCTGGATGTTTGGGTTCCAGAAGTTTGGCCGAACTTCCTGAAAATGATCGGGTTCGGGATCTGAACTCGACCCGAACTTCATCCCGAACCCCATTGAAGTCAATTGGGACCCGAACTTTTGGGCACTAAAATGGCTGTAAAATAGTCCAGGAAAAGGCTAGAGGGCTGCAAAAGGCAGCAACATGTAGGTAAATGCCCTGAAAACAAATGTGGATAGTGAAATTAATTAAAATAAAATAAATAAAAATTAACCAATATCAATTGGAGGGAGGTCCCATAGCAGAGAATCATGTGTCATATCACCCACCACTGGAGAAGGCCACTTTGAGTTATTTAGGCCCCAGCACCCAGACAGAGGAGAGAGGTCCCACAGCAAGGAATAAGGCGTCATATCACCCACCACTGGAGAAGGCCACTTTCAAATATTTAGCCCACGGCACCCAGACAGAGGAGAGAGGTCGCATGGCAGAGGTTCAGGCTTCATGTCACCCACCATTGTAACAGGCCACTTTCATTTATTTAGGCCCCGACGCCCAGATTGAGGAGAGGTTCATTCAACTTTGGGTTGCACTGCAAGATCATGGTAAAGTTAAAAAAATGAGCATTCAATAAAGAAGTGCCCCAGAGTACAAGAATACATGGTTGAGGGGGAGGCAGTTATAAATGTCTTTTCTGCACAAGGGAGAGACAGGTCCTGTGGGATCCATGCCTGGTTCATTTTTATGAACGTCAGCTTGTCCACGTTGGCTGTGGACAGGCGGCTGCGTTTGTCAGTAATGACGCCCCCTGCCGTGCTGAATACACGTTCAGACAAAACACTGGACGCCGGGCAGGCCAGCACCTCCAAGGCATAAAATGTTAACTCTGGCCACGTGGACAATTTGGAGACCCAGAAGTTGAATGGGGTCGAACCATCAGTCAGTACGTGGAGGGTTGTGCAGACGTACTGTTCAACCATGTTAGTGAAATGCTGCCTCCTGCTAACACGTTCTGTATCAGTTGGTGGTGCAGTTAGCTGTGGCGTGGAGACAAAACTTTTCCACATTTCTGCCATGCTAACCCCGCCCTCAGAGGAGCTGGCCGTGACACAGCTGCGTTGGCGACCTCTTGCTCCTCCTCTGCCTTCGCCTTGGGCTTCCACCTGTTCCCCTGTAACATTTGGGAATGATCTCAGGAGCGTGTCTACCAGCATGCGCTTGTACTCGCGCATCTTCCTATCACGCTCCAGTGCAGGAAGGAAGGTGGGCACATTGTCTTTGTACCGGGGATCCAGCAGGGTGGCAACCCAGTAGTCCGCACACGTTAAAATGTGGGCAACTCTGCTGTCGTTGCGCAGGCACTGCAGCATGTAGTCGCTCATGTGTGCCAGGCTGCCCAGACGTAAGGACAAGCTGTCCTCTGTGAGAGGCGTATCGTCATCGTTCTCCGTATCCCCACAACCACGCACCAGTGATGGGCCTGAGCTGTGTTGGGTGCCACCCTGCTGTGAACCTACTTCATCCTCACCCTCCTCCACCTCCTCATCCTCCTCGACCTCCAGTAGTGGGCCCTGGCTGGCCACATTTGTACCTGGCCTCTGCTGTTGCAAAAAACCTCCCTCTGAGGCACTTCTAACAGACTGGCCTGAAAGTGCTAAAAATGACCCCTCATTCTCCTCCTCCTCCTCCTCCTGGGCCACCTCCTCTTCCATCGTCGCCCTAAGTGTTTTCTCAAGGAGACATAGAAGTGGTATTGTAATGCTGATATTGGCGTCATCGCCACTGGCCATGTTGGTGGAGTACCCGTAACAGCACAACAGGGCACACAGGTCTCGCATGGAGGCTCAGTCATTGGTGGTGAAGTGGTGCTGATCCGCCGATCGACTCACCTGTGCGTGCTGTAGCTGAAACTCCACTATCGCCTGCTGCTGCTCGCACAGTCTGGCCAGCATGTGCAAGGTGGAGTTCCACCTGGTGGGCACGTTGCATATGAGGCGGTGAGCGGGAAGGCCAAAGTTACGCTGTAGCACAGACAGGCGAGCAGCGGCAGGATGTGAACGCCGGAAGCGCGCACAGACGGCCCGCACTTTATGCAGCAGCTCTGACATGTCGGGGTAGTTGTGAATGAACTTCTGCACCACCAAATTCAGCACATGCGCCAGGCAAGGGATGTGCGTCAAACCGGCTAGTCTCAGAGCTGCGACGAGATTTCGACAATTATCGCACACCACTAGGCCGGGCTTGAGGCCCACCGGCAGAAACCACTCGTTGGTCTGTTGTTCAATACCCCGCCCCAACTCCTGCGCGGTGTGGGGCCTGTCCCCCAAACATATGAGTTTCAGAATGGCCTGCTGATGTTTACCCAGGGCTGTGCTGAAGTTGGTGGTGAAGGTGTGTGGCTGACTGGATGAGCTAGTGGAAGCAAAGGAGGAGGAAGCCGAGTAGGAGGAGGAGGCTACAGGAGGCAAAGAATGATGCCGTGCGATCCTTGGCGGCAGAAGGACGTGCACCAAAGAACTTTCCGCCTGGGGCCCAGCCGCCACTACATTTACCCAGCGTGCAGTTAGGGAGATATAGCGTCCCTGGCCGTGCTTACTGGTCCACGTGTCTGTGGTTAGGTGGACCTTGCACACATGGCGTTGTGCAGTGCACACTTGATTTTATCAGGTACTTGGTTGTGCAGGGAAGGCACGGCTGTCTTGGAGAAGTAGTGGCGGCTGGGAACAACATACTGTGGGACAGCCATCGCCATCAGCTGTTTGAAGCTGTCTGTGTCCATCAGCCTGAATGACAGCATTTCAAAGGCCAGTAGTTTAGAAATGATGGCAATCAGGCCCAGGGCTCGAGGGTGGCTAGGTGGGAATTTACGCTTTCTGTCCAAGGTTTGTGAGTAGAGATGGCCCGAACTATTCGCCGGCGAACAGTTCCCGGCGAACATAGCTTGTTCGCGTTCGCCTCTGCCGGGCGAACATATTCGATGTTCGCGTTCGCCCCTATACTTTATCATTGAGCAAACTTTGACCCTGTACCTCACAGTCAGCAGACACATTCCAGCCAATCAGCATACCCTCCCTCCCAGACCCTCCCACCTCCTATCTAAACGCAAGGACGGCATCCATCTTACATTCATTCTGAAGCTGCAGTGTTAGTAATTGTAAATCGCAATGCGATTAATATAACCTGTATTATTCGCATTGCGATTACAACTTAGATCTGAGTTCCAAATGGTTGTATTGCTAGAATATATTAACGAAGATAACAAATATAGCGCTATATTCTCAATCTTCATTATATTCTAGCAATAAAACCATTAGGAACTCAGATCTAAGTTGAATTTGCAATGCGATTAATATAACCTGCATTAATCGCATTGCGAATTCAACTTAGAGCTGAGTTCCTAATGGTTGTTGCATTGCTAGAATATATGTTATATTCTAGCAATACAACCATTAGGAACTCAGCTCTAAGTTGTAATCGCAATGCGAATAATACTTACAATTATTAATCGCTTTGCGAATCCATTTGATGCCTCTGTTTGATTGTATATGACGGTTGACTATGACTACCACCAACGTTCTGCTGCCTCCAAAGCAAGATATCTGAACCCCCCAGGGGCCATTTGGGCATTTTTAATAAAAAACGCATAAAAAACGCATCTGCGTTTTTATAATTTTTTCATTTTTTAGTTTATTCTTTTGTGTATTTTGCCACATTTGGTTGCATATTTACATTTGGTATAGGCAAATATGGTAGTCTAGATCATGTGTCTATACCAAAACCTAGGATCATTGTTTGACAGCATATTTTCTAAGCCATGTAGCTGAATATAGATTTGGGCAGAGTAATGATCTAGACTACCATATTTGCCTATACCAAATGTAAATATGCAACCAAATGTGGCAAAATACACAAAAAATTAAACTAAAAAATGAAAAAATAAAAACGCAAATGCGTTTTTGATGCGTTTTCTATCAAAAACGCCCAAATGGCCCCTGGGGGTTCAGATATCTTGCCTCGGGGCAGCAGAACATTGGTGGTAGTCATAGTCAACCGTCATATTCAATCAAATAGAGGCATTAAATGGATTCGCAAAGCGATTAATAATTGTAAGTATTATTCGCATTGCGATTACAACGTAGAGCTGAGTTCCTAATGGTTGTATTGCTAGAATATAATGTATATTCTAGCAATACAACAACCATTAGGAACTCAGCTCTAAGTTGAATTCGCAATGCGATTAATGCAGGTTATATTAATCGCATTGCAAATTCAACTTAGATCTGGGTTTCCTAATGGTTGTATTGCTAGAATTATATAACGAAGATTGAGAATATAGAGCTAAATTCCCAATCTTAGTTATATTCTAGCAATACAACCATTAGGAACCCATCTCTAAGTTAAGTTCGCAAATATGATGTCCCAACTCCCAAACTATTCACCGCGAGTAGTTCCCGGCGAACATAGCTTGTGCGCGTTCGTCGCGGCGGGCGAACATATGCGATGTTAGGTCCACCCCCTATCATTGAGTAAACTTTGACCCTGTACCTCACAGTCAGCAGACACATTCCAGCCAATTAGCATACCCTCCTCCCAGACCCTCCCATCTCCTGGACACAGCATCCATTTTAGATTCATTCGAAGCTGCAGTCTTAGTGAGAGGAGGGACAGTGTAGCTGCTGCTGAGATTTAATAGGGAAATTGATAGCTAGGCTAGTGAATTCAGTGTCCACTCCAGTCCTGAAAGACTCATCAGATCTCTGCTGTAAGGACAGCGTCCTGACAGCACCCCAAAAGCCCTTTTAGGGCTAGTACATCAGTCTCCCTCCCAGACCCTCCCACCTCCCATCAAAAAGCAAGGATGGCATCCATCTTAGTAGTTGTAATCGCAATGCGATTAATACAGGTTATATTAATCGCATTGCGAATTCAACTTAGAGCTGGGTTCCTATTCTCAATCTTCGTTATATTCTAGCAATACAACCATTAGGAACTCAGATCTAAGTTGTAATCACAATGCGATTAATATAACCTGTATTAATCGCATTGCGATTACAACTTACCACACTCTGCGTCAACTAGATATTTTTCCATGGGAGTTTTGCCATGGATCCCCCTCCGGCATGCCACAGTCCAGGTGTTAGTCCCCTTGAAACAGCTTTTCCATCACTATTGTGGCCAGAAGGAGTCTCTTTGTTTTTTAAAATTCGCCTGTCTATTGAAGTCTATGGCGGTTCGCACTGTTCGCATGTTCGCGAACATTTGCGGAAGTTCGCGTTCGCTGTTCGCGAACTGAAAATTTTATGTTCGCGACATCACTATTTGTGAGATGGAGAGCTGAACGCTGCCGTGTGACATGGTGGAGATGCTTGGTGATGCAGGTGGTGGTGTCGGTGGCGCATCCTCTGTTTGGTGACAGATGCCAACATTCCTACAGAGGAAGAGGCCGAGGCAGCACCAGAAGAAGGAGCAGGGGAAGCCTGAGTGAGTTCCTTGCATTTAAGGTGTTTACTCCACTGCAGTTCATGCTTTGCATGTAGATGCCTGGTAATGCAGGTTGTGCTAAGGTTCAGAACCTCACCTCAGGCTCTGAAGGCACAGCATTACCAACCTAAAAATTGCTCACCAGGAGCAAAAAATTACACAACCAAGATGTACAAAAAAAATATATATTAAATTTATTGATAAATAAATAATCAGACATAATAACATACACAGATCACGGTTAATCCCAATATAAACACATAGCACAAAATATGTAATTAAATAAAATATATTATACTACAAGTAACATACTGTTAGCCATAATGAAAGGGGGACCAGCGCCAGTGAGACAAACACACCTCGAAGTGCGTTTGGCACTCCGCTTCGTCAGGATGTGCCTATTATGTCTGATTCTTTATTTATTTATCAATAAATTTAATATATATTCTTTGTACACTTGGTTGTGTCCTTTTTTGCTCCTGGTGAGCACTTTTTAGGTTGGTAATGCTTGTTTGATGGCACAGCTATTAATGAAATACATTGGGGCGATTTATAGGTATATATCTGATGGCACAGCGTGCAAACCACTCGGGTCTTGTCGTCAGCACATTGTTTAAAGAAGTGCTATGCCAGGGAACTCCTTGAAGCTGCCTTTGGGGTGCTGGGTCCCTGGTGACGGTGGCCAGTAGCAGGCAAACTCTCTTGGCGGCAGCTGTTCTGCTTTTGCCCCCTGCTCCCTCTTTTGCTACGCTGTTGGCTCGGTCTCACCACTGCCACTTCCTCTGAACTATGAAAGTCAGTGGCACGATCTTCATTCCATGTGGGGTCTAGGACCTCATCATCCCCTGCATCGTCTTCCACACAGTTTTCCTCCCTGACCTCCTATTCGGTCTGCACACTGCAGAAAGACGCAGCAGTTGGCACCTGTGTTTCGTCATCATCAGAGACGTGCGGACTCTGATGAGGTGGTATTCCCATGTCCTCATCATCAGGAAACATCAGTGGTTGTGCATCAGTGCATTCTATGTCTTCCACCACTGGGGAAGGGCTAGGTGGATTCCATTGGGAAACCCTGCCAGCAGAGTCTTCAAACAGTATAAGAGACTGCTGCATAACTTGAGGCTCTGACAGTTTCCCTGATATGCATGGGGGTGATGTGACAGAGTGATGGGCTTGGTTTTCAGGCGCCACCTGTGCGCTTTCTGCAGAAGACTGAGTGGGAGATAATGTTGTGAACGTGCTGGATCCACTGTCGGCCACCCAATTGACTAGCGCCTGTACCTGCTCAGGCCTTACCATCCTTAGAACGGCATTGGGCCCCACCAAATATCGCTGTAAATTCTGGCGGGTACTGGAACCTGAGGTAGTTGGTTCACTAGAATGTGTGGCTGTGGCAGAATGGCCACGTCCTCTCCCAGCACCAGAGGGTCCACTAACACCACCACGACTGCATCCGCGTCCCTTACTAGATGTTTTCCTCATTGTTACCGTTCACCAAACACCACAATAAGAAAAAAAATATTTGGCCCAATGAATTGATTTCAAATTCAGGCCTTTTTTTACAGGCACCTAACACTATCTGCCTATTTATTTATGTACCGTATTACACTAATCCAGGCACAGCAGTAACCACTGATTTAGGGGAATATCTATTGTAGGCCTAGTATTTAGGCCCTGGATGAAATGTATCCTTTTATGGAAAGATTTACACTTGGAGATGCACAGTAGCGTGTAAAAAAATATGTAGGATTATGCCTTCAGCAATTGTATTTTAACACTTTGTGTAATATACCCTTTAATGGACAGAAATACAATGGAAGATGCACGGTAGCATGTGAAGTTATTGAGGATGACCCTCTCAGCACTTGTATATACACCTTGAGTGTAATATAACATTTTAACGGACTGATTAACACTTGGCTTGCAACAGCTGGAACACCAGATTAACCCTCAGTTCACACTTGCGCGTTTTACAGCGCGTTCATGCCCTATGGGCATGGTTCTCACCTGAGCGTTTTACAGCGCGTTTGAACGCGCTGTAAAAGCCCTACACTCAAAGAAGTTCTTGAGCTTCTTTGGGGCGTTTTGTCGCGCGTTTGCACCCATAGACTTCAATGGAAACGCGCGTAAAACGCGCGTTTAACACGCGCTAAAGTGTAGATATGCCTTTTTCAATTGGTCTCCAGAGTCACGAACGCGCGTATGACGCGCGTTTCCTATTTGTAAAAAAGCGCTGTAATACGCGTGACAAAAACGCGCGTTAAACGCGCGTCTCAGAAACGCTCAGGTGTGAACCCAGGGTAAGGGTATTGCTATATTGGCAAGTGAATTTCACCCCAGAACAAAATCTATCCTTTGCCGGACACTATTAAACTTGGCCAGCCACAGCTGAAACCACTGAATTATGGTATTGCTATTTTGGCAATTGAATTTCACCCCAGAACAAAATATATCCTTTGCAGGACACTATTCAATTTGGCCAGCCACAGCTGAAACCGCTGATTTATGGTATTGCTATTTTGGCAATTGAATTTCACCCCAGAACAAAATATATCCTTTGCAGGACACTATTAAACTTGGCCAGCCACAGCTGAAACCACTGAATTATGGTATTGCTATTTTGGCAATTAAATTTCACCCCAGAACAAAATCTATCCTTTGACGGATACTATTAAACTTGTCCAGTCACAGCTGGAACACCAGATTCAGGGTATTGCTATTTTGGCAATTAAGTTTCACCCCAGAAAAAAATATACCCTGTTAAAGACAGATTTAAACTAGGCATGCAACAGCTGGAACACCAGATTCAGGTTATTGCAATTTTGGCAATTGAATTTCACCCCAGAAAAAAATATACCCTATTACGCACAGATTTAAACTAGGCCTGCAACAGCTCGAACAACAGATTCAGTGTATTGCTATTTTGGCAATTGAATTTCACCCCAGAACAAAATATATCCTTTGCCGGACACTATTAAACTTGGCCAGCCACAGCTGAAACCACTGATTTATGGTATTGCTATTTTGGCAATTGAATTTCACCCCAGAACAAAATATATCCTTTGCAGGACACTATTCAATTTGGCCAGCCACAGCTGAAACCGCTGATTTATGGTATTGCTATTTTGGCAATTGAATTTCACCCCAGAACAAAATATATCCTTTGCAGGACACTATTAAACTTGGCCAGCCACAGCTGAAACCACTGATTTATGGTATTGCTATTTTGGCAATTGAATTTCACCCCAGAACAAAATATATCCTTTGCCGGACACTATTAAACTTGGCCGACCACAGCTGAAACCACTGATTTACGGTATTGCTATTTTGGCTATTGAATTTCACCCCAGAACAAAATATCCTTTGCCGGACACTATTATACTTTGCCAGCCACTGCTGGGACATCAAATTTACAGGATTGCTATTTTGGCAATTGAATTTCACCACAGAAAATTATCTATCCTTTGCCAGACAGCAGATAGAATTACACTTGGCTAGCCACAGCTGGGACACCAGATTTAGGGGATTGCTATTTTGGCAATTGAATTTAACCCCTTAATAAAATATAGAAATTTCTATCCTGAGTATCTAGGGGTGACAATAAGCACAGCCAAGCCCCTGATGTAGGATATATAAAAAAAAAAAAAACTAGTATTGATGGATTGATGGACTTGGTGGCAGCTTGTGCTGGTGCTCCACAATTCACAAAATGGCCGCCGATCATCCCAGAAAAAAGTGGCAGAAAAACGCTCTGTGCAGCCTAAAAACCAGTGGGCAAGTTGAATGATTCACAGCTGTAGATCGATCTCTTCATTAGGGGTTTTTGCTGACTTTTCCCTGCCTAATCTCGCCCTCACAGAAGCTGTGTCCTCTCCCTACACTAATCAGAGCAGTGTGATGTGCAGCGCTATGTGACTCCAGTTTAAATAGAGGCTGGGTCACATGCTGCACTTGGCCAATCACAGCCATGCCATTAGTAGGCATGGCTGTAATGGCTTCTTAGGGCAAGAAGTAAAACGCTAGCTGATTGGCTGCTGTGCAGCCCTTTAGAAAGCGGGAAGAAATTGCCAAACAACGGACCCGAACCCAAACTTTTTAGAAAATGTTTGGGTCCGGGTCTGTGTCCTGAACACCCCAAAATTCAGTACGAACCCGAACTATGCTCGAAGTGTTCGCTCAACCCTACCCACAAGCCAACACAATATACAGTATAACCCCCCAACCCCACACAGTATATAGTATAACACACCCAGCCCTACAAAGTATACAATATAATATGCCAGCCCCACACAATACATAGTATAAATCTTTCAGACTCCCATAGTATAAAGTATAACACCTCCTGCTTCTCATGGTATATAGTACAAAGCCTCCAGCCCCACACGGTATATAGAATAATTCTCCCAGCACCACACAGTACATAGTATAACACCCCATCCCCACACAGTATGTACAGTATGTAATATAACACCTACTGCCCCTCATAGTATATAGTACAATGCAGGGGCGTAGCTAAAGGCTCATTGGCCCTGGTACAAGAGTTCAGCTTGGGCCCCCCATCCCTCAGTGCTTTGTGGCCAGGGGCAGGAGAGCACATTGCCTTCATGCTGCCTGAGGCAAACATTTAAACGGCACCCCCCATGCCAACTTCTTGACCTAACCCCTTCCCTCCAGCCAGAGGTGTAATTTGACCAGCGTGCACTCTGCACCCCCTATAGCTATGCCCAGGGCTGCCATCAGGGGGTACAGCCCATACCCCAGTAAGGGGCCCGGACACCCGGGGGGGCCCGGCCGGTCCCGAGCCTTTCTATTTTTTTTTTGTGGCCGCCAAACCCTGGGGCCCTGGGGGCCCAGTGCTCCTCCCCACATCTTTTGTCTGCAGAGTTTGACATACAGATATCTTATATCATTCATTTTGATCATCCTGCTCGTCCTGGTGCTCCAACATTTGTCATCCTGCTCCTAAACTGAATTCTATGCCGACAGTGCATTATCAATGTCGCAAGTTTGAGAAATTTGGTAAATTTTTAAGTTTAACATTCTATCTTGAGATGTTACTCTACTTTCCGTGCCACACCTTTACTGTAGCAAGAGTAAGACATTTTTGTTGATAAATCTGGAGTGACATTCAAGTGAATGGGACAGAGGAGCTGTAACTACACCTGCTCACCACTGCAATGTCGTCAGCGAGCAGGTAAACAGTGAAGAGAATGCAGCACTCGTGTGTGCGCTGCATTCTTTACAAATAGCTGTTTGGCGGGGGGCCAGGAGTCAGAACACCCCCCCATCTGATATTGATTACGTATTCTGAGGATAGTTCATCAATATAGGAAACTGGACAATGTCTTTAACCTAGCAAACTATGCCCACTTTCCAAAACTGGAGTGAATGATGTGAAAATGCAAAACGTCACAAAATATTCGCACAACTTTTCAAAGCCAAAATTCTGAACTGCAGACTTAACAAATTCCTCTCTAACCTTTATCAAATAATAACTCCAGCACGATTGCCAGTGTACAGCAGACAACAGACTTTTAACTCCTTTGATGCAGTGATCTGTTCTCCCAGGAACTGAACGGCTCCCCCGTGCCCAGATTGAGGAAGCCGTTCAGTTGCTATGGCAGTCTTAGGCCTTCTAAATGCTCCAAGTCCTATGTCAGTGCTCCAATGGAATATAATGAATCTGGTAATGATAATTCATTACAGTATATGCGAGAAGCAAGCAGATGATCACCTAGATGGATGAAAAAAAGGAAAAAAGTTTCAAAAAATTACAAAAATAAAAATATTAAAAAATTCTAATCAATCTGTTTCCACATATTAAAAATAAACAATTAAAAATAAAGATAATAGGCATCACAAAATCCCAAAATACCTTGTATTTAAAATATAAATGAATTTATCCCGTATGATAAATATCGTAACAGAAAAAAAATGAAAAAGGCCGATTTTTTGTTGCTTCACCTCCAATACAAAATTGAATAAAAAGTGATCAAAAACTCAAGTAGACTCCAAAATACCAATAAAAACTACACCCTGCAAAAAATAACCCCTCAAAAAGCTCTGTTTACATTAATATAAAAAAGTTATTGGGGTAAGAATATGGCAATGCAAAGAAACAAATATTTTTTTTACAGTTTTTTTTAAACCACTTCCAGAATAAGCCATTTACCCCCTTCCTGACCAGGCCAAATTTTATAAATCTGATATGTCACCTTATGTGATAATAACTTTGGAATGCTTATCCAAGCAATGTTTTTTCGTGACACTTTGTACATTATTTATTCAATATGTTCTACCTTTATTTATAAAAAAAATTACCGAAAATTTAGAATTTTACAATTTACTAAATTTGAATCTTTTTGCCTTTAAAACAGATAGTAATACCTCATAAAATAGTTATTAATTAACATAATATTGAGTACATAATTTTGGTAATGTTATTTTATTTTTTTGGAAGTTAAAAGGTTTAGAATTTAGAAGCAATTTTTGAAATTTTTTCGAAAATTTCGGAAATCAACTTTTTTAAGGAGTCGGACCAATTCCATTATGAAGTCACTTTGAGGAGCTTAAATAATAGAAACCACCCATAAAACCCCTATTTTAGAAGCTACACCCCTCAAACTATTCAAAACTGATTTTAAAATTGTTGTTAAAGAGGTTGTCCAGGCTTTTACCATGGATGAAAAATCCTCCGGATGGGTCATCAATATAAGATTGGCAGGGAGAGGACACCCAGCTCCCCCACCAATCAACTGTGTGAGGAGACAGCGCATGCAGTGTGCATGTGTCATCTCCCTTCTTTCTTCCTATCCGCTGCTGCTGTATATGGTCTTTGCAAAAATAGACAGCAGCAATGAACAGGACCAGAGAAGGGAGACGGCACGTGCGCACTGCATGCGCCGTCTCCTCATACAGTTGATGGGCGGGGGTGCCAGGTGTCAGATCCCCACTGATCTGATAATGATGACCTATCCTGAGGATAAGTCATCAATAGTAAAAGCCCGGGCAACCCCTTTAACCTTTTAAATATTCTACAGGAATAAAAGCAAGATGGAGGTGAAATTTTAAAATTTCACTTTTTTTGCAGATTTCCCATCTTAATCCGTTTTTCCCGTAACACATCATGGGTGAACAACAAAACAAACCTCAATAGTTATTACCCAAATTCTGCAATTTACAGAAACACCCCATATGTGGTCATAAACTGCTGTATGGGCACATGGCAGAGCTTAGAAGACAAGGAGAGTCATATGGTTTTTGGAGGGCAGATTTTGCTGGAATGGTCTTGGGGCGCCATGTTTCATTTGAAGAGATCCTAAGGTACCCCTACAGTGGAAACCCCCAAAAAGTGATCACAAGGGGTGTAGTGAGCACTTTCATCGAGCAGGTGTTTTATGAAACACTTGGCTGTGAAAATGAAAAATTAAACTTTTTTTTACAAGTAAATGCTCCTTTAGGTCCAAACTTTCTTTTCACAAGGGATAACAGGAGAATATCACAATTTGTTACCCATTTTCTCCTGAATACAGTCACAAACTGCCAATTGGGGATATGCCAGGGCTCAGCAGGGAAAGAGCAATATTTGGATTTTCTAACATAGAATTTGTTGAAAAATTACATCCGTCTATCCAGTTCAGCTTGATAACCCGCAAGTTAATCAAGAGGAAGGCAAAAAAAAAAAAAAAAAACGTGTGAGGTGTCATTTATTTTCCTTTCGGTAGCCTGTAATATTATTACTCTCCAGAAATAGTATACATCCTGGCCCCTCTTGAACTCCTTTAGTAAATTCTCCATCACCATCACCATAGGGCAGACTAAAAAAGAGAATACAGTACTGATCAGTAGTGTTGAGCGAACACCTCGTGTGCTCGAGCCCGATGTTCGAGTCTCCTCCCTTACTAGATATCTCAGGTAGTCAACTGTCCGTTTAAGCAGCAAATCAGGAGGTGAAACACATTCTTTGTATCTGAATAACAGTCTGAAGAAAAGGTACATCTCAGCCTTTTTACATATCAATTTTTATGGACCATGCTGGTATAACCTGGCTATCTCCTGAGTATAATTATATATTTACGGCTGGTATAAGTTAGACATCTTCTTGTATATAGTGATATGGAGCATGCTGGTATAACCTGGGCATCTCCTGTATACAGGGTGGGCCATTTATATGGATACACCTTAATAAAATGGGAATGGTTGGTTATATTAACTTCCTGTTTTTGGCACATTAGTATATGTGAGGGGGGAAACTTTTCAAGATGGGTGGTGACCATGGTGGCCATTTTGAAGTCGGCCATTTTGAATCCAACTTTTGTTTTTTCAATAGGAAGAGGGTCATGTGACACATCACAAGAAAAACAATGGTGTGCTTGGTTTTAACGTAACTTTATTATTTCATGAGTTATTTACAAGTTTCTCTTTGTTTACAACCATTGACATGTCGCCGAGGTTAACACGTGAGGAGCGGATAGAAATTGTGTTGATGTCTGGTGAACACAGTAACCAGGTCATTGCAGCAGATTTCAATGCAAGACACCCTACGAGACCACCCATCTCCCATGCTACAGTTAGCAAACTGCTTGCTAAGTTTCGTGAAACTGGTTCATTGTTGGATTTGCCAAAATGTGGACGCATGAAATCTGTCACTAATGAAGAAACACATCAGTTACGTTAAAACCAAGCACACCATTGTTTTTCTTGTAAAATTCCCAATAGGTTTGATGTGTCACATGACCCTCTTTCTATTCAAAAAACAAAAGTTGGATTCAAAATGGCCGACTTCAAAATGGCCACCATGGTCACCACCAATCTTGAAAAGTTTCCCCCCTCACATATACTAATGTGCCACAAACAGGAAGTTAATATCACCAACCATTCCCATTTTATTAAGGTGTATCCATTTAAATGGCCCACCCTGTATAAATATATATGTACAGCTGGTATAAGTTATACATCTCCTTGTATATACAGTAGTGATATGGACCATGCTGGTATAACCTGGGTATCTCCTGTATATAATTATATATTTACGGCTGGTATAAGTTAGACATCTTCTTGTATATAGTGATATGGAGCATGCTGGTATAACCTGGGCATCTCCTGTATATAATTATATGCTGCCAGTGCCTGTCCTCCTCCCTGGCGTCCTGCCTCACCATGTAGTTAGTGAAGATCGCTATTATTATTACAGTTATTCATAGTATTACTACACTGAGCGGGGCCCGGTGCAATCCAGTGACTGTACCGGGCCCCGCTGCCATTACATTCACACGGAACAGCGACACTGTTATGGGGGGATTTGTGGATGCCACAGATCCCCCATAACAGTGTCACCCACAGATCCCCCATAACAGTGTCAGCCATAGATCCCCCATAACAGTGTGCCATCCACAGATTCCCATAACCGTGTCAGCCATAGACCCCAATAACAGTCTGTCCTCCACAGATCCCCCCCTAGCGCCCCCTGTTCTAGCGCCCATTATTGTAACGAGCATAATGTCTAGTAATTATATATTTACGGCTGGTATAAGTTAGACATCTTCTTGTATATAGTGATATGGACCATGCTGGTATAAACTGGCTATCTCTTGTATATAATTATATATGTACGGCTGGTATAAGTTATACATTGTCTTGTATACAGTGATATGGGCCATGCTGGTATAACCTGGGCATCTCCTATATATAATTATATATTTACGGCTGGTATAAGTTAGACATCTTCCTGTATATAGTAATATGGACCATGCTGGTATAACCTGGGTATCTCCTGTATATAATTATACATGTACAGCTGGTATAAGTTGTATATTTCCTTGTATATAGTGATATGGACCATGCTGATATAACCTGGCTATCTCCTATATCTCCTTGTACTGTATATGACCTGGGAGTCCAAGATGCATCCAGACATCATCCCCATGCTGTTCCCGAACCATTTCAGTGGTGTTTCCATCAATTTCTGTCCATTTCCTGTGAACCAGACATCCTCACCTGTTCAGAGTAGGGGGTACCGGGTTTAATGCTCTGGTTCTCCCATTGACTTCCATTGTGCTCGGGTGCTCTGTAGACCACCTGCGCATTCTGAAGTGTTCTGTCCGAGCTCCCGAGCACATTGGTTCTCGATCAACACTACTGATCAGACAGAGTTAGAGGCAGAGTTAACATTTACATTTGGTGATATCCCTTTTTTTCTTCTCCATCTGGTCCACACCTTTATGACGGTTATTCCCAGCCATGTCTCCTTTTTGCAGAGTTTGTCAGCCATATATCTTTGGCACCTCGCCTTTGCTGCACATTCCCATACTGCACCTCCCGAGCAGGTACATCTTCCCTTGGGTGAGATGAGGGAAGGCATTCCTTTGCAAAAATAGGCCAGAGCACTGCATTGAAATATACTGATTTTCGTAACAGAACAAAAAAAAAAATCAAAATGACCAATTTGCACTTTTTTTTTTCTTCACCTCTCCAAACAATTGAAAAAAAGTGATCAAAAAGTCAAAAACAAACTCTAAAATGGTATCAAATGGACTACAGATAGTCCAAGGCTCCGTAGACGTACAGTAACTATGAAAAAAAGTTATGGGAGTCAGAATATGAATTTTTTTTTCAGTATTAAAACACAAAAAAAACTATATAAATATGGTATCATACTTATATAGATAATAAAGGTAACAGGTTTAGTTTTACTGCATACGGAATGCCATGAAAACAAAACCCATAAAACTGTGGCGGAATTACACCTAATTTTTCATTTTTTTCTAACTTGTCACTGCATTGTATGCAATTTTAAATGAGTCTATTAGAAAGTGCAACTTGTTCTGCAAAAAACAAGCCCTCATACAGGAAGGCAGGGAGTAAAAAACTAAAACGCAAAAACCGAAAATCGTCATGTCAGAAAGGGGTTAAAGCGAAGACTTATTTTTCAGACAAAGCTCCATGGGGTGTGCAATACAGCAATGACTGAAAAATATGTCTCCATAATCCTGAACAATATGTCTCTTCAATAAGAAACAGCAGCCCCCACCCTCACAAAGTGGCATCTAAGGCTTCGTTCACATTTCCGCATTTCACTGACGTGTGCTGTACGCATTTTATGCGGACAGCGCATGTACCCATTGATTTAAAAATGTCTGTTCGCATTTTTAGTATTTTTTTACTGACTGTGGGTCAGTGAAAAAATCATGGGGACATGCACTACTTTGATCCGTGATGTGGAACAAGCACGCCTATTGAAGTCTATGGGTCCATGAAAATCACTGACACACATCCGTGTTGTGTCCGTTTTTCACTCGAGACTAATAGGAGATTCGTTGGAAATAAATTTTCATCTGAGCAATGTCAGTGAATTATGGATGACACAAGGATGATAAAAATGGACACACGGACCAACCACGGATACTTCACGGACATCTTAACGGATGAAACACGTACGCTTTTTTTCACGGACGTGACACTGACACGGAAATGTGAACGAGGCCTAAGGCATCACATCCAGCCATCCAGTACCCTGCTCTGAAGATGAGTAATAACCCCAAAAAAGCTGTTTATAGATGAGTGTCTCCTGGTTCGGTCGGTATACTGTATGTTACATTGCTTTTTGTAAAAGCATGGCTTTTCCCAAATTCAATGTGACTTTCAGGTATATTTTATAGTATTTTTGCTCTAGGTGACACTATAAACATTTTTACATTCAATAAAAATGTGGCGAAGGGCAGTTTCACACACATTGCAGTTTTCGGGGCAGTTGTCTTGAGCCAAAGTCACAAAAATAAAAATAAATCCTTACTTATAGGCCTATTTCTTTTCTCTCAAAACTGAATGCAAAAGCTGCCACAAATTTTTTCTAAAAAAAGTGCTCCCTCCAAACACTTTTCAAAGTGGTTCACACTTTTCTTAAACATTGTGTGCAGTTCCTAGTCTTAAGTAGTAGATGGCACTGCAGTATTTCAGATACAGTGTTCCCATACAGGCTGTTGTGTACGTTTGCCCGCACTTGGTGGTGCTATTTGGTCATTTTTAGTGGAGATGTCATGAAGAGAGAACATCTATATTTTCAATTTAGGTTAGATGTGACAGTGTTAGGAGTATACTACGATTTCATTGTCATGATTTAATATGTTCATTAGAAGATCTAATGCAGTATATTTTCCATTAGATTCTCTTTATCTTTTATAGAAATGAGTTTCTATAGTATCGTACTACATAATATACTCACAAACTAACCCAAGAGACCGGGATTGTAGGGGACAACATTTGAGAACCACTGTAATTGTCGCTTTTTTTTCTGTTGGCTAATGCAAATTTATGTTAAAGTTGCCGTTTAGGAAAGATTATTAGTATGGTTATTACATTTTAGTATTTAGTGCATTTTGTATTAGTGATTATTAGATTTATAGTGTCAAAAAGGTCAGGTAAGTATATTGTCAGAAAGAGGTACATAGAAAATATAGACAATTATATGTTTTATGTTATTTTCATCTCACTATGTTGTAGACCTGCCAAAAAAATATAATAATAATATAATATATTTAAAAAAATAATATTTTTAAATTGTTTAATTTTTCTAAATGGGCGCAGGCACTGTTAGGGTACTTTCACACTTGTGTTTTTCTTTTCCGGCATAGAGTTCCGTCATAGGGGCTCTATACCGGAAAATAACTGATCAGTTTTATCCTCATGCAGTCTGAATGGAGAGAAATCCGGCCAGGAGGCATCAGGATGTCTTCAGTTCCGCATGCTGCGGTTTTATCTCCATCCAAAATTTCGGAACACTTGCCGGAATGCCGGATCTGACATTTTTTCCTATTGGAATGTATTAGTGCCTTATTGCATTCAAAATGCCACAATGCCAGATCCGTGAAAAAAATATGCAAGCATGACAAGCGGATAGACAGATCTGATCTTGCAATGTATTTATAAGACGGATCCATGCATTTGTAAGACGGAACTGCATGCCGGATCACTCTGCCGCAAGTGTGAAAGTACCCTTATGGGCAGAGCTGTATTTTTTATTGTGACCCTGCATTATCTATCATCCACAATCTTCTAAGAACAGGAATGCATAGTCTCCAATTCCCACTGGATGGTCTCCATTAAAATGCCTATGAGTGATATATATATTTTATGTTACCGTATTTTTCGCCCTATAAGACGCACCGGCCTATAAGACGCACCTGGGTTTTTGAGGAGAAAAATAAGAAAAAAAATATTTTTAACCAAAAGGTGTGCTTTTGAAGTAATGGTGGTCTGTGCATGACAGTATTATGGGGGGGATCTGTGGATGGCACTGTTATGTGGGGGAGATGTGGATGGCACTGTGATGGGGGATCTGTGGATAGCACTGTGATGGGGGATCTGTGGATAGCACTGTGATGGGGGGATCTGTGGATAGCACTGTGATGGGGGCATTTATGAATGACACTGTAATGGATTGGATCTGTGGATGACACATATATAGCATCTTATGCTATATGTGTCATCCACAGATCACCCCAATACAGTGTCATCCACAGGTGCCCCTTTTCTAAAACATCTGGCCCATGGCTGCTTAGGGGCGAGCCTGGCAGCACATGGCGGGCGGCCGCCGCTAACAGCGTGACTGCTTGTATAACATTTAAAATCTTTAATTATGTCCCCTTATTTCCTAAAAGCCTAGGACAGTAGCGCTCTGCTAACCTGCTATAACGATCCTCTAGCAGGCAGGCGGTGCGGCATGGCTGGTGTGTAACGTCCTCACTGACGTCATCTGCCTGCTCCTCCTGCTTCATTCATAAAGTGAAAGGAGCAGGCAGATGACGTCAGTGAGGACGTTACACACCAGCCTGCCGCCGCACCGCTCTGCCTGCTAGAGGATCGTTATAGCAGGTTAGCAGAGCGCTACTGTACTGGGCTTATAGGAAATGAGGGACATAATTAAAGATTTTAAATGTTATACAAGCAGTCATGTTGTGAGCGGCGAGCCGCCCGCCACGTGTTGCCAGGCTCCGCCCTCCTCTTTCATGCTGATACATCGCAGGCTGTGCGATGTATCGGCTTCAGCTATAGGAAAATGGTAGTAGTCGCCATATAAGACGCACTGCCATTTTCCCCCCACTTTTGGGGGGAAAAAAGCGCGTCTTATATGGCGAAAAATACGGTAGTTGCTTTATTAAGGACCACATCACATATATTTAGAGATCCAGCTCAGTTTCGGGGAAAGTGAAGTTAGAATTCATCCCATGGTTCAGTATGGGATTATTCATATCCATCAGTCGTGATGCGCAATACAGGCGTGGGTCACTATTGCTACATTTTTCAAGCTGCTAGAAGATTCCTGAGACTGGAGAAAATTGTTGTCACGGCAAAACATTACAATAGCTTTATATGCAGATAGAGTGCTTCAATATATTCACAATTGCGCAAATCGGCAATTAATGGTGCACATATTTTTGCGCAATACGTGCAACTTCACATTTTAGCAGGTCTGACTACATATTAGTGATTGGTGCACTAAGTACTGTTGTGAATTTGTGACATCACAGCACTATGTCTGTAGCATGTATGTATGGACAGCAGAATCTATCACACCACCTAACACCCTGCACTGGAACCTACACTATATCACTATCTAACCTACACTGACTATCTCCCACTAACTATCTGTATTATATATATTAGCTAACCAACTAACTAACTATCTAATGTAATGTGACACAGTAAAGCACAAAGCACAGCAATGACACTGCTGTTTCTCTCAGAACTGCAAAAAACTGCAGAAAATAGCTGCTGGGGAGGTTCCTATATATTAAAAGAGGTAGGTAACTTTCTTATTAGTTGCTAAGGATGTTGCTAAGCTTAGACAAAGACATTGCAGCCTTTTCATTGACCCCACAAGCAAGAAGCAGGGAGGGATCATGGGTTCAGAAGAAAGAAAATCTAGAATATTGGCGAATGCGAATATATAGAACTATATTCTAAATCTTTAAATTCGCGATATTCACGATTAAAATTTGCGATTCGAATATTCGCGCCCACTACTAATAGACATGGGTCCTGTGCACTATAGTAAAATACTACACATACATCAATTGTGTGCTGCTTCGCAAAAAAATTTAAAATACAAAATTGGTTGGACACCCAGTCCAACACACTAAAGGGGGTAGTATCCCTGTTGTAACATCTAAAACTTTTTTTTAACTGCAGGTCCTTTGGCGGGTTTCCTTCAATCAAGACAGAAGCAGACAGCCTTTCCATGATCAAATAGATGAAGTGAGTATAATTTTTTTTTCTTAACCCCCGGGTAACCCCTGAGCACCTGGTCTTAGATGCTGCGGTCCGAGTTGAATGCAGCATTGGAGGGGTTAACTGACAGGGGATTGAGCAATCCATTTTATCGAATGAAAAGCGATTTGTGATGGAGTAATTCATAACGAATTCAATTTCTTGACGAAGTTCGGCGAAGCTGCCAAATCAAATTTTTTAAATCGCTCATCTCTACTTCTCAGGTCCAGGTCATTTTTGGCCCTTAGAACTTCACAAACTTTTTGGATTTTCATCTCACTGTTCCGCAATAAATCACTTTTATTTTTGCATCAACACAGCAATACAGGTTCTTGTTATTTGCTGGACAAGTTGCAGTTTCTACAGGCACCATTTTGGGATATAAAGTATGTTAGCGATTCGATTCTTTCTTCTTCTTTTTTTCGTTTTTACATTGTTGATCAGTAAACTGTTACATTGTAGATGATACCACATATTTGGGGGTTAAGTTAGTACATTTGTCTATTTAAAAATAAAAATAAATTTATTTTAAGAAAATCAAGTTTATAATTTTAACAATACTTGAGTTTCTTTTCTTTCTACTTTCTTTTAATCTCATAAAGGCACTATTATCTATATTTTTTCCCTATGTGTAGTGGTATATTGTGTCTGCACACAGAAATATAGGCACCTGAAAACTGGTGTGCCCTAACAGACTATTATGGGAGAAAACCCTTGATTTATTTAACTGGGCTGGAGATCACTACTACAAAGAGTACTACATTTGTACTGTGCTGCCACCAAGCTAGATCTAATGGTAGCCATATTATTGGTCACCTGGTTTTCTGAAAAATACATATTTACTAAGCAGTGGAAAAATATCAACTCGCCAAAAGAGGCCAACTCAAGGGCTTACAGTACCATATGTATACTGGTAACTTGTGTGCAAAAATCAGGGGATGCCTAAAATGTATTTTCTAAAGTGGGAATAAAAAAGCATGGTGATTGTATTAGTTCCAATGGAGTTTTTTTTTTTTTTTGCTGTATATTATGTGTAGCATGAAGCAGTGTGCAGGCCTGAAAGAAGATATATAAAAGATATGACTCCAACTGAGTTTTTTTTTTTTTTCTTTGCTGTATATTATGTGTAGCATGAAGCAGTGTGCAGGCCTGAAAGAAGATATATAAAAGATATGACTGAGGGGGTATGATTTTATTATATTCTGGACAACAATTCTCATTGTGCACCATTGCGTCGCACAACGTGCCACCGCCTTATTCCAGGAAAGCATTGCTGTAGTCATGGTATCAGTGATGTCAATTGATTAAGATCATTAAAACTTCATCAGGACTAAAATTAGACACCTGTTTATTACCCCATTTATATTCAGCACTTTACCTTAACAATTATGCAAAATAGCACTTTAATACCGTCCTAATGTCTGCAGATGTACAAAGTCAAGCCAAACATGAGGCCACAGTAAGGGCTACAGAACACAATATTGCAAAGGGAATCTTGGAGCTCAATCTATAAAGCACCACAAATGTACTTAAATGGTTCATTTGCTTTGGACTATTTCTTTTGGCTAGAAGCGTCCCCTGATGATAAGCTGATTTTAATTTATCCTCCTACTAAAACTCTCTATGATCAGTTAAAGTGTTCAATTACTCTTCAGCTCCCCCACAGGGGAACTGAAGCATTACAGGTTACCATTTTAGTCAATAGACTATCCAGGTAATACAGTTACATGCCAGGTCCTCCAGAGACAGAGTAATGATGTTTGTAGCCTTACTTTGTTCTGGTTAATTCCTAAGATTCTGACCCCCTAAACCAGAGAGATATAAAAACTTGTCTGGTTTGTGCGCGTTGGTGAGTTGATGGATGTCCGTTATTCACCTGTCTCACTCCAGTATGGGATATTTAGATTTTGGCTGTCCCTGTGTCTCTCTTGTATAAGTTTACCAGGAGATCCCTGGTTTTACGCTATGGAGCACATTTTCTGCAATGTTGACATTAGGCCCTCAGTTATCATGGTGTTGATTAGTTTTACCTCCCTACTACGCATGTCTGTTATCTTATAGCGTGTACGCCCTATTCCAATATGGCATGGGTTAGCAGTAAAGTCTACAGTGCCTGTCTGTCATGGGCATTGAATGTCGCTACTAGTGTTGAGCGAATCGAGCTTCGGATCCAAGATCCGAAGTCGATTTGCTCAAAATTTTATTTTAATGCTGTACAGAGATCTGTACGGACAAGGTTAAATTTGTTATCACCAAAGTCTCGCAAAACTTATGTGAATAACTTCGGCATTTGATTTTTAAACTTAAAAAACATTTTACAACTGGTATCCGAAGTCAGCTTCGGTACCAGCTGGTACCTTGGTACCGAAGCCAACTTTGGGTCCAAGTTTTAAACTGTTTTTCAAATTTGAAAATCGAAGTCCGAAGTTATTCACTGAAGTCCCAGGACACCACGGTGATAACGAATTTCCCTTGCCGGCGCCCATACATTTGAATGCTGTACGAAGACGAATCGTCATTCAGCATTCAAACTAAGCTTTGACCAAAGCAACTTGGGATCTATGATCGGAACTTCGCTTCACTCACCCCTAGTTGCTATGTTTGGTCACTCTAACATTGTCTTGTGCATTAGGAGCTCTGAGACGGCATGTCTAGGCACAATATAGAGTATGAGACTGCTTATGGGTGACAGTTATTCCAAGTATTGTGAATTTGCACAGATGTTCACTAATTAATTAATTGATTTGGGATATGTATTTGTATATAATAATCATCTTTAGGGTGCATTCACATGACCGGATGACATCTGTGTTACATTCATTTTCTTTGTTGATCCATTGTAACAATGACTATCCTTGTCTGCAAAACAGAGAATTATTTTTTGTGGGGCTACGGAACAGGCATATGGATGCGGTGTGCTGTTTGCAAATTGTGCAGACTCATTGAAATGAATAGGTCTGCATCAGATCCACCTAAAATTCGGTTGTGTGAATGATTTTTATGGTGCTCTTTGATGTATTTATAAAATATGTATTTTAGATCTTTAAGTTAATTATCCTGATGCATTAATTGTTTTTTTCACATATGCCATTGTTACATATTCTAGCTGTTTGCACCCTTCTATATGCTTGAGAAACGCTATAATGCTTAGCTGAAACATTGCAATCACATGTAGGTGAGTAAAAGACCTTTTTTATTTTATTTTTAGAGAGTGCGGCCTGTTTTTGCATTTTTCTATATATCAGTGTCCTTGAGTCAAGCTCTCTGGGGTTTGCATCTCTATTTTTCTGCTATCGAGTGCTGGTATTTTTAGATAGATAGATAGATAGATAGATAGATAGATAGATAGATAATAGAATATACAGTAGGTAGATAGATAATAGATAGATAGAGTATACGATAGATAGATAGATAGATAGATAGATAGATAGATAGATAGATAATAGAATATACAGTAGATAGATAGAAAGATAGATAGAAAGATAGATAGATAATAGAATATACAGTAGATAGACAGATAATAGAATATACAGTAGATAATAGAATATACGATAGATAGATAGATAGATAGATAGATAGATAGATAGATAGATAGAAAAAGGAATATACAGTAGATAGACAAATAATAGAATATACAGTAGATAGATAGATAGATAGATAGATAATAAAATATACAGTAGATCGATAATAGAATATACAGTAAATAGATATGTAGATAGATAATATAATATACAATAGATAGATAGATAGATAATATAATATACAGTAGATAGATATGTAGATAGAATATACAGTATATAGATAAAATGATATATGATAGATAGGATATAATGTAGATAAGTAATAGGATTTACAGTAGATAGATAGATAGATAGATAGATAGATAGATAATACGATAGATAGGTAGATAATAGAATATACAGTAGTAATAGGATTTACAGTAAATAGATATTTAGATAGAATATATAGTATATAAAATGATATACCATAGATAGATAGATATATAGACTGATCGTAGGATATACAGTCCATAGATGATAGGAGTTACAGTAGATAGATGATAGGATATACAGTCCATAGTTGATAGGATTTATAGTAGATAGATAATAGGATATACAGTAGATACAGATGTAGCATTTCTATATCTATTTGTTTTTCCTATTCTACCTATACATTATCTATTTCTATCTACTGCAGATCATATCTACTGTCTATCTAACCATTATTTTTTCTGTTTGTTGGGGTCTGCCTCCTCTGCCTCACCTTAATGATCATTTATGCATACTGCACATATATTTGCATTGCTAGGGGTGCAGTTCAAGGCTGTGTGCATATATATCACCATACTGTATTAGTGTAATCTAATGAATATTGTGCAGAACACACATTGATTTGTGTTGCCCTGAGCTAGTTATGCATTTCACTTTAAGAACCATAGTTTCTCGAACTTTCTGCAGGGTTGCAAAATGCTCCACTTATAATAGGCATGGAGTGAAGAGAAAACAAGGTCATCCTAATCATAATTTCCACTAAAGGCAACCGATTGCACAAAACGAGCCAACTCTGCCTTATTAAATTTCACTCATCCTGTGATCTGAACATGAACAAGCAATGTGTGCTGGAGACAATGCAATCTCAAGTCTAAAAATACAGATCTATGCACAGTTATCCAGCAGGGTCAGCAGAATGCTAACCCCTTTGTGTCTATTTCTTCTTCTCAAGTAAATGGGAGAAGACACATCATCATAAAATTTAAAGTCAGAAGATCAGATGTAACATCACATGTTCCAAATGTGCTAACAAGAGCCTGTAGCTAAACTACACTCAGTAACCCCAGACACCCTTGTCTTTCTTGGCTAATGCATGCATCAGAAGAAAAGGAAGCTTGTTATAACAATAAGGTGGCTTGCAGAAAATAAAGCAATTTATTGTCAAAGCATTCAACATACTCAGATAAACTATACAGTATAATAAATCTTTTTTCCTTGGTGGGGGGAAAAGAAAAATAATTATGCACACTGGAATCCACTGGCACAAAATTACACTTTGTTTTAAAGAAAAGAAAAGGAAAAGAAATACACGTTGATGACAACCTGACAAGGAGTCTACAGTTTTGTGATATTGCAATGGCCATGCATTTCCTGGATTACTGGGATGCCCTCTGTGATATCCATACAAGGTGGACTGCTAGGAACCAAGCCATCAGGTAATGCCCAAGCTGACAATGCCCCACCCAAGTATTGTCCATTACTCCAAAGCAAAAAAAGAACCCTTAAATACATTAATGATAATTACATCTAAATCATAAGTGCTCCATCATTTAAAGTAGAAAGATATGACAAATGCATCAATATGCTGCAATATATATGACATTTTAAAAAATGTACTCTTGGAAAGTGAAAATGCGTGCATTCAGAGAGTTAAACCCCACACCGCTGATGCTGGAGGATCGAGCTGTCCATGGTCCTAGGTGCAGTATCATTGTGTTTGAGCATTGAGAAGTCCAAGTGCTAAAGTAGTCCCTTCCTTTAATTATGAGAGGTCATGTGCCTGGAGAGGTGGTGACGTTCCCTGAAGGACTCATTACATATGGGGCACTTTAGTTTTTCCTCTCTCCTCCTCTTCACTAATGGTTCCATGGCATACTCTTTCTTGTGGTGAGACCTCATGTGGTAAACCAAATCAGAAGTCATTCTAAAGGAAGCATTGCATTTGGCACACCAGTTTTGAGCTGGCAGACACAGGGAGGTGAAGGAAGGAGGCAGTAGGGTAAGGGTAGAAGGCAGCTGCAATTGAAGGGGTGCAGGTGAGCTCTTTGGCCAAAAAGTAGTAGCAAAGAGGAAAGGACTTTGCTTGGGCATGCTTCCCGGTAGTGTGCAGTTACCATTTAATTCAGGGCCCTGAAGCTTAACTGAGAGTGGATCAGACTGATATAGCCTGGCTGGCCCAACACTGTCTCCATGGCAATCCAAATTTATCCCACTGGGTACCAGTTTTTGCCCCATCACCTGCAGTGGAGTCACATGGTTGAAGCTGCTTCTAGTTGGTTGTGAGAAAGCACTTTTCCTTTCCTGATCTTGGTTTGCCAACTGGGGCACGCTGGTAAAGGCACTGCCCATAGGTGCATTGTCTTCTGACTGATTTTCTGGCCTGAGGCTTAATCGCTTCTCCTCACTTGGACTGCCTGGGTGGGAAGAAGACTTTTCTTTACCCTCAGAGTTTGACTCCGCTTCTTCCAGTCCTCTAGATGCCTTTTTCACTTCTACAAATGCGCTTCTCTTTGCTTCCGCTGTCTCTGGACTTGGTGGAGCATATAACTGTCCTCCTTCCTCTACATTAAAGTAAGAGCTGCCTCTAAATGTCTGAGGACTGCACACTAAGTCCTCTTTAGAAGAAGGTATGGGCCTGTCCATAAACCTCCCTGAAGATTCTATCCGTCTGGATCTGTTGTCCTCCAAGTGGTCCTCATACTTTCTTTTGGTTTTATGAAGGCTCTCAGAGGAATTCTCCGAGTCCTGGCGTGCAATATGGGATTTGGTTGTTGGGGAAGAGCTAAAAGATGACGAACTGGGGCCTCTAAAATTCTCTAGGTCCCTGGCCAAGTTGTGAAAGTCTGTGGTGGGCTTGTGGTTCTCTTTTTGCGGCTGATAAATTGATAGTTTGTTGTATCTGGTTG
>CM065589.1:378689597-378842097 GCA_033119425.1 Bufotes viridis | reverse complement strand
TGTCTACATTTCTAACTTATCTCGATGTATCCAATTATTCATCATTGATGAGTGTCTTGGATGCTGTCTTGTGGAGACTCCAGAAAATATCAACCAGCGGAAAAGAAGTGAAAGACTTACCCGAAATATGTAGGGCACTGTCCTCTTGTCTGTAGATTTGAGGGCTATAAAGGCTATACTGTCGTAGAGGGAAGTGTGGCTCAGAACACAGGGGCCAAAGATGGCATTCTCTGGTATATCACAGGTGGTGTAGACACTTGTGAATATATCCGTCAGACACTGCTGTACAGCCTTGGCATCTCCATCCCAAATTGTTTTTTGAACCCCAGCGTCTTCCATGACTGACATGTCCTAGAAGAAGGTGAAAGATGCCCACATTAGTCTCCCATATGTCTGGTGTACACAGCAGTGTAACAGTCAATTGTCCCATTCATCTTGGTCTATAGGTATCACCTAGTGGTGGCTCAATAACCACAGACATACTTCAGGGATTCCCTCTAATCAATAACTGTTAAGGAACCTTGAGTAATTCCGTTTAATCTATGTGTATTGATAGTGAACCCCAAGTGTTAGAGCAGGCTGGCAGTGGGTACCCAGGGAGAGTGCTGGGGTAGACAGCAGGAGAGTGGCACAGGCATTTCTAGTCAGGAACCTAGCGCGGTGTGACAGAAGAGCATGAAGAATGGATTTCAGGAGGACTGTCAATGTCACTGATTCCATGTCAAGTAACCTTTAGCTCTAGTCTACAAGAGGGAACGTATGTCTGCTCATTACCATAATCCAGACCTGTCCCTCAGAGACCTTAATGACAGGCAGCAAGAAAAGCTACTAATTATTCTGATTTCTTCCCAGTCTACCAATGCATTGACCAAGGCGCTGGCTTCTGACCAAACTTTCCAGAAGACCAATATGTGGATTCACAAAGTCTCATGAAACACCAACTAGTCCTGCTTTCACTACTTCCTCAATAGATTGTCCTGGTACATGCACTTAGGAAGTCTGGCTAAATCTTCAGTTTGATGATCAATTACTTTCCATTATATTTTTGCAGTCATACTAAGAGTGGATTTAATAACTTGAGATGTAAATGTTTTGGTGATAATTATGACATGATAGATAAAGGGGAGAAGTTTCTATTAGCATTATGATTGTCTACTCTAGAGCCCTGCTTCAGGACCTCAGCTGTGGACAGCAGCCTACATCTACCTTACTTATGGAGAACCTCAACTATTAGCATGATTGCCCAAAGCTGAAGGCAGCAAACCATTCTATGTTCTGATCCAGTTATGTTCTGTAGACCTCTTTAAGGCTGCTGACCAGACCATTCTCACTTACTTCTAGAGAAGAATGGAGTGTCACTAATCCTGGAGGAACAAGCACGTTTTTGGCCAGAGCTGGGGACTCCTTTGTATAAATCCTAGATGTGGGCTGTATTCCCTCTAGTGATGTGGCTGGAGAACATGCACTGTCACTTACCAGGACGTCCGCTTCTTTATATTCCTAGGGGAAGGACTGGGAATGAGAAATCCTGTTCTGGAGTCCCCAAGATCGGTTCTATTACTGTAGTATGTCCATGTCCAGGGAGAGGGTCCTGCTGCTGCTCCTTGTAGACGCAGGATCGGATGAATGGGAGGGGGTGGGAAGCAGCAAATACAATCAGAAAGCGAAAACCAAAATAGGGGGAAGAAAAAACCAGGAAGACAAGGACTTGTGCAGATGGAGGCGACGCAGTGACTGACTGGCACACAGACACACACTTTTTGTTTGCTGCACATAATCTGCCCAATGACGCGTGACAGCCCACCTCCCTCCCTTTAACTCTTTCCAGCCATGCCAGTCATTCTTCTCCTGCTCATCTATAGCCTGCAGCTAAAGCTGACTACCTGAGATGACCAGCAGCCCCTTATAGAAATGCCGGTTATACCACAGAATATACAGCAGGGAGTTTTAGTTACTATGTGATCTATCTATCTATCTATCTATCTATCTATCTATCTATCTATCTATCCATCTACATACAAAAAAGGAAAATAAATAAATAAATAGATAGATAGACAGACAGACAGATAGATAGATAGATAGATAGATAGATAGATAGATAGATAATGGATATATATATATAGAAAGATAGATAGATAGATAGATAGATAGGAGATATCTATCTATCTATCTATCTATCTATCTAGTTATATATCGTTCTATCTATATACATGTATATCTCTATCTATCTATCTATCTATCTTTCTAGATCTATCTATCTATTATCTATCTATCTATCTATCTATCTATCTATCTATCTATCTATCGTATCTATTTATCTATCAACTGTCTATCTATCCACTGTGTATATATGCTGTAAATACTCCCTTCTCTCTCTCTGTATATATATTGCATTATATTGCATGTACTCTTCATTTTGTATATACTGTATATATATTGTATGTACTGTATACATGTATATAAATTGTAAATATTATATATACTGTATGTTGCATAAGCTATATATAGAAAATACTGTGTATATATATATATATATATATATATATATATATATATATAGTATAGACAGCATATATACATTACAAATACTGTATATACAGTTTATGTTGTATAATATATATATATATATATATATATATATATATATATTAAATACTGTATATATGTGTTGTATGAATAGTATATATACTTTTTAAGTACTGTATATACATGTATATATGTTCTATTATTTATATATATAAATATGGTAAATACTGTATATATGTGTTGTATAACCAGTATATATCCATTGTAAATACTGTATACATGTGTTGTATAACCAGTATATACTTATTGTAAATACTGCATACATAAGCTCATTGGAGTTTAACCTGTGCATGGTGTCTTATGCAGGGACGAGTTCCTTCAGTAAATGTGGTAATAAAAGACTTGTGCAGACAGATCCTGTTAATAAGACAGTGCTGTGGCTATGGAGTGTTATATTCTATAATAGGTTATTGTGTACACAGATATCTGCTATGAGATTTGCAGTCTACCACCTACAATCCTATCAGTGTGGAAAGTGAGATGTATCACAATATGGCCATCTTCTTGTAAAATCTGCACTGCTTACAATGAAATGGTTCTTCAAAAGCAATCCGAGATGGAAATGCGACATATTGGTGGCTGGTAGTAGTCTTACCAATTGGAAGAATGAGATTTAGGTCACAAGAAGACTAAGTTGATGATTATTTTATAGTTTGATCTTGGCTTCAAATGAACTCACATCAAGTTTTCTCAAGTGTAATCTTAGGTTAATGTATTATCTCTTAGCCCCTCTTTTCTCTAATGGAATGAGGCCATTAGATCTCTGTGTGTACTTTGGAGGAAATTAGAAGTCATCACTGGTAGCCTTTGGGGGCCAGGTTTGTGTTGACCCTCAGCCCTCACACATCTTCCTTAGCCCATTATCCTCAAACTAGACGGGACTTCCAAAGCAGGGTCGTAAAAGAGAACTTGAAGAGTTGTGGATTGAGAACATTCATGGTGCCTCCTAGTCTTCTGCTTCCATGCAGTGGTCCATCTTCATGCATTGCTCCTCCAGCAGTTCTTATCCTTCCGCAGTCATTCTCAAGGGTTCTTCCAGCTTCAATGTAACAGGATCGTTAGGTGGTAATTACCATCAATTCACTGAGCTCTCTATTTATTACAACCCCTGCTGCTTATGTACTTAGGATGATCATGAAATGATCTGCTTCTCCAAGATAAATGATTCGATTTATAGGAATGATATAGATTACCTATAAATTGCAGCTTTAGATCTGCTTGTCTTGGTCCTGCTCTATTCTCCCAGGCAGCATTTATCCCGATCCACACAGTGCTCTAATATATGGCAAGGCATTGTTTCCTGGGAATTCACATTTATATCACCGAGGATCCAACAGAAGAAGAATCACAATGGAAAGTATCTACACAGAAGTGAGTATTCTGCAATAAGTTAAAATAGGAGGACATTACACTGCATGAAGCTCTACAGATACAATAATACATACTAATAACCAAACATCTCCTAATAATTATACCAGACTTGGTTCCTATATCCTGATGGTAGCTATAATACCAGCAAGAGATTGCTGCCATGTCTTCTGAATAGTGTTACTGAGGGGACTGGTCCCCTGAAAAGAAGCATTCATGCATGGCCAAATTCTTATTGCAGGTTTACATATAAATGTTTAGCTGCTTTTCACTTATTGTACCTTTCAGATAAAGACTTCATGGATCAGAAGTTCAGAATTCAATAGGAAGGCAGGCTACCAATAAGTTCTACTATAAACAGGTCATTTATTATTATTATTATTAATATTACTATTATCATATATGAAGATTAATTCTGTAAAAGCAATAAGGGAAGTTCTTCCTTGCAGTGACATAAATACTGTATGTAATGAGGAATGCCATCACAATCTCCATTGATTTTTATTATCATTTTTTACAATAGGGATTTGCCTTGCATTTGTTTATCCCGATGTCCCAGAGCAGAACTTGTCATTGAACTGTCCCTGTTGTGCAGCATCAAGCTAAACACATTCAACTCTGCTACCTTTTAGAAACTTAATTCTGGCACTTATGAAGAGACCACCTTCCAGCAGACCACCTTCTTAATTGTCTCGATCCCTACACAGAAATAGATGCTTGGTTATATAACCTAGTTTATTAAACATATTTTTATATAAAACATCTAATATAACATATCAGTAATATCATATCAATAAAATATCATATCATATCTGGAGTGTGGGGAGATTCTTTCATGTATGTTACTCAATTCCTGTGATACTACAAGTCCCAGCAAGCAGTGGTGGAGGGGAGGAGGTGACCTGGGGAGCAGCAGGTATGCTGTCCATGTCCTTGCACCTGGTGGGTAGCCCCAGCAGTCTAGCTTTGCCAGCATTTTAGAAGCTCTCACCCCCCTTCCTCCTGTCAGGAGCCCAGTGGTGATGATCAGTGAGTGATGGGCAGCTAATTGAAGCACTGCTGGGGATAAGGTTCATAAATGATTGCAGAGCTGGAGCTCTTCTTACAAGTAGTGGGAGATGTGATCATTTAGTATTTACTATGAAGATCAAAGTTTCCCACTGTTCAGCTGACAGATAAAGGACTGTGATGAGATCTCTTCTGTGTCCTGTAAGAGAACACACATAGGTTGATCAGACTGAAAAAAGCCTCCTAGGCTTCAGTGATTCTCTGCTTTGCAAGAGCATTCTTCATTGTGCATCTTTCCTGGGCACCAGCACAGGCAAATATGGCTAATTGGCACACTGTGTTGGTAGAGGAAGCACATGCCATCAGTAAATCCTCTGAGAAACATTCTTTGCATTCACAAGTCAAGCTTTCTAACCTGTCCTTGCTGACTACTTACAGAAAGGAAGATCTCAGAGGGCGGTGATCTTTGCCATATGTGCCTAACCCCTTTACTGTGAGAGGTGAGTAAAGGTTACAGCCTGGAGCAATGGAAGGGTTAACCCTCAGAGCTGACAGATATCTGATGCTATGTTGCTGTGGTCATGGCTTAGGCTTTTTATTGGTTTGTGACAATATTAACCCTTGTGCAACAGTGTTGAATGTCCTCAGAGTCTTCAAAGGATGATGATTACACAGGAACTGCAATGAAAGCGACAACTTCATAGAAGACAATCAACGAATGGATGAGATGGACAAAAGGTGGCCATCGATGTAGAGCAGGCATGTCCAAACTGCGGCCCTCCAGCTGTTGCGAAACTACAACCCCCAGCATGCCTGGATAGCCTACAGCTGTTAGGGCATGCTGGGAGTTGTAGTCTTGCAACAGCTGGAGGGCCGCAGTTTGGACATGCCTGAATTGTAGAGAGTTTGTCACTTTACTGATGATGAGTATTCTGGAAAACATTGAGAAGCAAAATGATGTTACCCACAATGCAAGTGATTTTTCTCATGGAAAATTGTATTATTTGACTTGCTCTTTATTTTCATAAAACAATAGTATATGAAGGCCGGGGGCACAAATATCAGTTGTGTCTGGACAATTGTTTTTTTGAGTCAGATACACCTGATATATGTATATGGACAGGTGCGGCATCTAAAGCCTCATGGTACTGGACAGAAAAATGTAGCCTTCAGTGTGGTTACAACTGATGTGCCGGATGACTACGAACAATCTCATAGAAGACCATGGGATCAGTTCAAGTTTCAGTTTCTCTGTGGTGTTTTCTATACCTCATCGGAGGGAAACTCCGGATATACGTGAAGCCTCAGGTTACGGCCACACGGTCAGGTTTTCTGATGCAGTTCTGGAAGCTAAAATTAGGGGTGGACCATAAATTGATAGAAATGATAAAGAACAGTACAACTTCTCTTCCTCAAATTCACTCCTTGTTTTAGCTTCCAAAACTGCATCCGGAAACCTGACTGCGTGGCCGTACCCTAATTGATACATTTGCAGTATTTACCACTAATGAAGTAAATAATTAGGTGCAATTATAACTTTTTGGACTTGATGAAGGTTTCCATTGGTCAGAAGCAATCTTCCGATAATCTTAACAGATACAATTCATATTTGTAGGTCTTGACTCTTGAATAATATCCAACAGTGATGATTACATCTATGGCCAGTTCACTTGTAAGGTATAGGGCAAACAGGTTATCGCTTGAGGTGAAGTGAAATAAGGAAACATTGCAGAAGAATAAAAATTAGAAAGAGGGTTGAAGTGTTGACTAAAGAAAGAACACTTATGCTTATCATTTCTTCTGAAATCAACTCTATCCTTAGGGTATGGCCACATGGTCAGGTTTCCTGATGCAGTTTTGAAAGCCCAAATCAGTAGTTGGTCATAAAAGGAGAGAAATTGTAAATGATAGATACGACCTCTCCTCTTTTTTGAATTCACTCCTGGTTTTTTATTTATAGGGTCCCCTCCCTGAGGAGCCAGAGTTCAGGATTGCTGGATCTGCAACCGCTACAGCTACTGTATGCCCCTGACCTTCAGGTTCAATGAGGAATGGACAGTTGGAGAAATAAAAAATCTATAACATACCCAATAAAGGTGCCATACATCTTTGTACAGTAGCTGTAAGACATTTATTATGCCAACTGAGTGCAGAAAAATATCAGTAGTAATAAGTAAGAGCAACTGGAGCTGTTGTACTTTCTCTTGAAGATGGTTTTAGTCATGTTTTATAACGAAGAATGCCATTGAGATGACTAAAGAATCATCTTCATGAGAAAACACAACACGGTCAGTTGCTCTGGCTATTTACTACTGATATACACTGATGAGCAAAAGGATAACAATGTTTTGAACTTTTAAGGCTCCATATTTCACTATCGACTAGGGTGTAAGACTACCATCATTTTATAGACAATCATCTTGGCTATCTCATACAAAAATTGGACTTGCAACTATTTAGCAGATATTAGTTATGATTATGAAGATTCCTTTCATGGAACTGCATGACATTGGATGGTGGATGGTGAGATATGCAGCCTGAAAGCCAAAAGTTCAAAACATTGTTACCCCTTTGCTCGTCAGTGTACATACAGTACCATAACCTGGATGAATGAGAACCTTCACAGACAGTAGAAACAATACAATGACCAGCTTTTGTCCCAAATCACCTGGATTGTGGTCATGTGTCATGGAAGGTGTAGGAGCACAGAAATAGTCCAAGAATTATTATTAGTCTAATTATTATTACAATATGCTGTCTTGGTTAAGTAACCTGACATTAAATGGTTTGTCTGCTTTATTTATATTGATGACCTTAGGTTATCAAGATCAGATCAGCGGGGGTCCGACACCCAGCACCCTCGCAGATCACCTGTTTGAAGAGAAAGCAGCACTCATACGAGCACTGTTTACCTGCTCGTACAACCACTGTCTTCTCTTTATTGTTTACCTGCTCGTACAACCACTGTCTTCTCTTTATTGTTTACCTTCTCGTACAACCACTGTATTCTCTTTATTGTTTACCTTCTCGTACAACCACTGTCTTCTCTTTATTGTTTACCTGCTCGTACAACCACTGTCTTCTCTTTATTGTTTGCCTGCTCGTACAACCACTGTCTTCTCTTTATTGTTTACCTTCTCGTACAACCACTGTATTCTCTTTATTGTTTACCTGCTCGTACAACCACTGTCTTCTCTTTATTGTTTACCTTCTCGTACAACCACTGTCTTCTCTTTATTGTTTACCTGCTCGTACATCCACTGTCTTCTCTTTATTGTTTACCTGCTCGTACCACCACTGTCTTCTCTTTATTGTTTACCTGCTCGTACATCCACTGTCTTCTCTTTATTGTTTACCTGCTCGTACATCCACTGTCTTCTCTTTATTGTTTACCTGCTCGTACAACCACTGTCTTCTCTTTATTGTTTACCTTCTCATACAACCACTGTCTTCTCTTTATTGTTTACCTGCTCGTACAACCACTGTCTTCTCTTTATTGTTTACCTGCTCGTACATCCACTGTCTTCTCTTTATTGTTTACCTGCTCGTACAACCACTGTCTTCTCTTTATTGTTTACCTTCTCATACAACCACTGTCTTCTCTTTATTGTTTACCTGCTCGTACAACCACTGTCTTCTCTTTATTGTTTACCTGCGCGTACAACCACTGTCTTCTCTTTATTGTTTACCTTCTCGTACAACCACTGTCTTCTCTTTATTGTTTACCTTCTCATACAACCACTGTCTTCTCTTTATTTTTTACCTTCTCGTACAACCACTGTCTTCTCTTTATTGTTTACCTTCTCGTACAACCACTGTCTTCTCTTTATTGTTTACCTGCTCGTACAACCACTGTCTTCTCTTTATTGTTTACCTGCTCGTACAACCACTGTCTTCTCTTTATTGTTTACCTGCTCGCTGTCGTAACTGCGGCGATGAGCAGTGTAATTACATCAAAGCTGCCCATTCACTTCAGTGGGACGGCTCTGTAGTATACACTTGAAATGGAAGGAGCCGTCCTATCGAATTGAATTGGACGGCTGAGATGTAATTACACTTACTCACTGCTGCGGTTGCGAGCATGTAAACAATAAAGAGAAGGGATCGGTCGTACAAGAGCGGCCTTCTCTTCAAACACCTGATCGGTGGGGGTGCTGAGGATAGATTAGTGATAGATTAGTAAATTATTGTTATGGCCATAGTTTGACAATTGTGTTTTTATGACTTACCTTTTATATCGCCATTCTTCTGTTTTGTTGCGGCATCCATTTATAACAGGAAGTGCAGCCATCTTGTTTGTCACTATTAGCATCTGAGGAATCAGTGCCAAAACTGTCACTTTTTTAAATTCAGAGAACATGCTAACAAAGTGAAAAATGGTTGTCAGATGGGGTCTATCACAAGACGACTGCAAGCATGGAATACATTTTCCTGACAGTTGGAGGAAACTTTTTACTTTGCATATATAATTTTGGCAATGCAAATCATTCTCTGTACATCAGATCGCGTTTAAAATGCTCTGCCCTGTACGATGAAGTTCTTTCATATGTATTTATGCGGTATACAGATGTACTCTTGTAGAGCTGTGATTGTCACTTGGCACAACTTATCATGTTACCATTTATTATTTTATTCAGTTCTATAGCACCAACTTTTCCGCTTTCTGCAGAGATTGTCATCCATTGCCACCCTCATTGGGGCTCACAATCTAAATTCCAAATGAATCTATCAGTATGTTTTTGAAGTGTGGGATGAAACTGGAGAACAGAAAGAAAACACACACAAGCACAGGGAGAACATAGAACCTCCATGGAGATGTTGCCCTTGGTTGGATTTTAACCCTAGTGATGTAAGACAACAACATATCATGCTAGATGCTTAGTGCTATCAGTGATTTTCCAAAACTGATATAATTAAAGTGAGAAGAACATATCAAAAAGGCCTCTTAGTCAGGGGTGCACCACCAATGAGGCCAGGTGAGGTCATCCCCTCAGGCAGCACCAGGCAGGGGCAAGAGTGGGGGCAGCCGAAGTGCCATGGGCTGAAGAGAAGGGGTTAGGTTAAGCATTGAGGAGGGAGGGGCGCCATTTCAGTTTTCGCCTCAGGCAGCAGAAAGGCTAGGTGCACCCCTGCTCTTAGTGACCATGGGCAGCACACGTACTCACACATCAGTGGTTTTTCATGGATTATAGGCCAGTGGTGACACCTGGGAAACATGTCCTATTTTTGACCATGATTACGGATCCCTCACTGACGTTATACTATGGGTCTGTGAAAACCGTGGACACAACACGGATGTCATCCATCTTTTGGTCAATGATTTTCACAGACCATTGGTAGGAAATGCTCTTGAACATATGGAACATATGGAGATCAAAAAAACTGATACATGGATCAGACATGGATTCTTCATGACCATCTATCTTCTCATGGATGTCTTCATGGACACGGATGTGTTGAATAGGCCTACTGCTGTGACTAGGGGTTATGTCAGACAAGTCATCTGCCCTTTTAGGTGTCCCAGGCTATACAAGTCATCTCATTAGTGAGGGCCGATTTGGATGCAACATATGGAAGTGAGTGTTCCTCATAATGACCTTAGCAAATCAATAATCCCTTCAACCGCCAAGAAATATCTGAGCTCCTCATTAGAAACAGATTTGTTCATTTTCAAGACGACCCTGTTAGGAGTCACCCATATACATAACGATCCTCTGCTAGATCTCATAGCGGCTGATGATCACTAGTGATAAGGCGACTAAATAATCGCGCGGAGTCAGGAATTACTGCATGAAAGTCCAGACAAATAGGAAACAATAGTCTCAAAAATAGACAAAAATCTGCATGTGGTGAAACGGGCTCAGGGTCCTGATGAAATATTGCTAGTAGTCATCCCTCTAATCAGCCTTGTTTCTGTGGGCTACAGGGCACAGGCTGACTACCACACCGTGATACAACAAGATCTGAAGCGGTGCTGCTGATAAATTGGGCTCATCTCCTAAGTCGTATAGCTCCAAGCTAGAAAATCACTGACAGGGAGCGCAGTCATGAAAAGTGCACACGTAATTATCATTGCCTTAATTGGCATTTATGATAATTTGAAATCAATATTTGGTTTACAGTAGCCTGCCTAATTAAAGAGGAACGCATCTCTTCTACACAACCATGCGCAGCGCAGTAACTGGGGAAGTCAGGAGAAATTAACTCCAGCAGATGTAGCAGGGCTGAATTTGCCATTTAACTCTTTCCAACTGCATTGTTTGCGTGCCCTGGCTAGATTCACTCAAGATTTGGTATCTACCGTATGCTCGGCGTTTCTGCCGGAAAATTTACTTTCAGTTTATTCAGCAAAATGTATATGCTTTTAGCCTCAACTAGATAAAAGGATGACGTCTACTATGTAGATACAAAAGTCTACTGTGCAGTAGATGTTTTTGTCAGTTGCATACATCTAGGGCATAGAGTCCTCAAACACAGGGGTATAACCTAGTTCTAAGGTTACCTGCAGGTCTATAGAAAACCACACAAGATATCAGACAACCATGAGTTATACCAAATAGCAAACTCAGCTCAGCTACACTTGACACACTTCCTGGAAAATTGGAAAGGATGCTTAATACCCTGGCTTTTGAACTCTGGCTTCACTGGTCTACACATACAGTGAGAAGAAGCAAAGCCAGAAATTGCTAGAAGAGATGCTGTGCAGTGAATGGGTAGACCTTGAAAAGAGAGATTTATTTTTGGCAGTCGTAAATCTCACCCCCTTGTTCCCCCTGCCCAATGAAGCATGATAAAGTCCTATTCCAGAAAGTATTCAGCACTGGGACAACAATGCTCGCCCAATCAGTAGCCATCTGCTTCCACCACATCCACTGCCCATGTAGGCAGGCGGAGGACTGCTGAGGAGAGGTCATCAGAACAATTGGGGGATGGCTGAATAGCACTGGGGTCTTTTAGTGCCCTTGTATACGTGTATCTATAGAGGCAAAAAGAAAGGCTGCTTTAGGTTCCTGCTACAATTACACATCGCCAAAAAGGAAGAATAGAACTTGTGAAAAGGGCAGGAGAGCAGCATTGTGATAGACGGCCAGCGGGGCTAAAGAGATGGAAAGAACATTCTAATTGGAGTTCAATTGGTTAACTTTCATTAAAGTAACCATTACTGGATAACGTGGGATGAGGGTGCACCGTCCCTGTATGCTGGGCGGACATCGTGCTGTAAAAACAGGCAATAAACAATCTCCTGCTTTCTATGGAATTAAGAGGGATTCCAGATGAAATCATATCACATCTATCTATCTATCTATCTATCTATCTATCTATCTATCTATCATTTATCTAACTATCTATCTATCTGTCTATCTATTATCTATCTATCTATCTATCTACCTATCATCTATCTATACGCTATCTATCTATCTATACTCTATCTATCTATAATCTATCTATCTATCTATCTATACTCTATCTATCTATAATCTATCTATCTATCTATCTATCTATCTATCTATCATCTATCTATACGCTATCTATCTTTACGCTATCTATCTATCTATACTCTATCTATCTATAATCTATCTATCTATCTATAATCTATCTATCTATCTATCTATCTATCTATCTATCTATCTATAATCTATCTATCTATCTATCTATCTATCTATCTATCTATCTATCTATCTATCTATCATTATCTATCTATCTATCTATATCTATAATCTATCTATCTATAAGCTATCTAACTCATATCTATCTATCTATCTATCTATCTATCTCATATCTATCTATCTCATATCTATCTATCTATCTATCTATCTATCTCTATCTATCTATCTATCTCATATCTATCTATCTATCTATCTATCTATCTATCTATCTATCTATTTTATTGAAATTACTTTAGGTTGTAGTGTAAGTAAGATACTATGTCTCTTGGAACACTCCAGCCACAAATGGTGAAGCAGCTTCTGTATATCCCACCGATACAACCAATAAATCTTGGTCATCATTCCAAAAAGCTGCAAAAAAATGTCACTTGTGCGTCGCTAGTGCCATTTATTATTTCGCCCTGCATTGTGTTTTATGCTCAGCTATTATGTGGAGAGGAGACGAGAGGGGCACTTGATGTTTGGGAGGGGGACAGGAGGCGTATGTTGCCAAGCACTAGTGTCCTGCTAAAACAACCCACTTATTGATTGGTGACTATGAATGGTGGTGAGCGCGGACTTCTGCTGCCAATGGCCATCTCAGTGTCCGTGCTGTCTTGCGTCACCTTTCCAAGGGGCACATAGACTTCTCACAACACAGTGTATGGGTGACAAAATGAGGTCACTTGTCTCCTAAGACCCTTCAATAGATTAATAGTCGAGTATCAGCATTAGTGCCATAAACAGACACATATCTATCATGTAATCACACTCATTTCTCTGTGCAAACAGCTTTTACCAGGGCAATGCCCCTCATCTGCCCCCACCCCGTCTATCAATCCCAAAGTGATACTGTATTTAAAGAGTGCAATCTAGCAGGGCACAAATGGCATGTGCTGGGAGTAGGGATTAATGGAGACATTGGGTGACGCAGCAGGATTAAGGGGAGATATGGCAAAGGGTCATATTTCATTCTCTCTTCATTTTGATTAATGGTTGTGAGAGGATTAGGAGCACAGTGGCTCCCCCACAATGACACTTTCTCACATGGAAAGGGATATTACTGGTTCATTCAATGCCAACGTAGTGTCAATGGTTTACTTCCCATAGACTGCAGATCCTTATAGGTGGAGGGCAAGGATACATGCAGATGTAGCAGTGCTGGAATTACCATTATATGGGTTCCTCATGTGACTTCATCCTGAAGGGAATATCTAGAATTCAACCAACAGTAAAACACTTTGTGGAATACTAAAAACACTTCTCCCCTTCTATTACTGGCCGGTGTATTGGTAGGCCTCAGTCAGTAAGATCAGCTGTATACTTTAACATTATCATATCACTTCCTCCTCTGACTGTCATGGGATATTGGATGACTTTGGGTGAAATGCATATCTATCTATCTATCTATCTATCTATCTATCTATCTATCTATCTATGTATTGGCTATCTATGTATTATCTATCTATCTATCTATCTATCTATCTATGTATTGGCTATCTATGTATTATCTATCTATCTATCTATCTATCTATCTATCTATCTATCTATTGTCTATCTATGTATTATCTATCTATCTATCTATCTATCTATCTATCTATTGTCTATCTATGTATTATCTATCTATCTATCTATCTATCTATCTATCTATCTATCTATGTATTGTCTATCTATCTATCTATCTATCTATCTATCATATCTATCTATCTATGTATTATCTATCATGTATCTATCTATCTGTATTATCTATCTATTATCATCTATCTATCTATCTATGTATTATCTATCTATCTATCTATCTATCTATTGTCTATCTATGTATTATCTATCTATCTATCTATCTATCTATCTATGTCTATCTGTATTATCTATCTATCTATCTATCTATCTATCTATCTATCTATGTATTGTCTATCTATCTATCTATCTATCTATCTATCTATCTATCTATCTATCTATCATATCTATCATAGCATATCTATGTATCTATATGTACTGATATACTGTATTATCTATCTATGTAATCTATGTATCCATGTATGTATGTATCTAATAATATGACATTTATCTACGTAGCTATCTACTGTATTATCTATCTATCTATCTATCTATCTATCTATCTATCTATTTATCTATCAATATCTATTTATCTAATATCCATCTCTAATCTATCTTATCATATCACATATCATATAGGATCTAAGTATGTATGTATCATATTGTCAAATCTATCTATCATCTATCATGAGAACAACATCTATCATGCAATGAAAGCGCCACAACAGTCCAAAAATAATTAAGTCGGTGTGCCAGCGGCTACAAACGTGATCCAAACATCCAGTGTAGATAAAAATAAAGTAATTCCACGGCCCTCCCAGAGATGTGGTTCAAAAGTAGTCACCAAAGTGATGTTTCAGTCCTCTCACTGGGACTTATCACTGCTTGAGAAAAATCCCAGTAAGAGGACTGAAACGTCGCTTTGGTGATTAAAGAACACTACTTTTGAACCACATCTCTGGTACTGCCGTGGAATTACCGTGCTTTATTTTTATCTATCTATCCATCTATCTATCTATCCATGGAATGAGTGTACCCGCACACTGGTGGTGAGGGTGAAGCAATCCACCAGAGGTAGCAGTGTTTTCGCCTCTCTGGCCACTCTTCCTCCATGTAATGAGCTGTGTTGTGCTTGTGATAAATGAAGTCCATTGTGAGGCATCACTTGTGTGTAACCTGCCTGCCGGAGTATTCTCCTCTCCCATTCATAGAGATCTGGCATCAATTACTCCCTACACTCGGTCCACAATGAGCCTATTCTGTTTCTCTACAGAGCGGATGGCACATGAATACGTCAGAATGCAATTCAGTTTATGGCATATGGAACTGGCAAACATCATGGGCAGAGGGGGGGATACAACTGTTAGACTAGAGGGAAGACTGCAATAACACTGCTATTAAATGCTAATCACATCCATTTATCTCATTGCTTCCTTCAAAACGTTATCGCACTCTGAATTTTCATTATATCTACATATACTATGTACTATTATCCCAGCTATCTATCTATCTATCTATCTATCTATCTATCTATCTATCCCCATATCTATCTATCTATCTATCTATCTATCTATCCCTATCTATCTATCTATCTATCTATCTATCTATCTATCTATCTATCTCATATCTTCTATCTATCTATCTATCTATCTATCTATCTATCTATCCATCTCCTATCTATCTATCTATCTCCTATCTATCTATCTATCTATCTATCTATCTATCCCATATCTATCTATCTATCTATCTATCCATTATCTATCTATCTATCTATCTATCTATCTCCTATCTATCTATTATCTATCTACTATCTATCTATCTATCTATCTATCTATCTATCTATCTATCCCATATCTATCTATCTATCTATCTATCCCATATCTATCTATCTATCTATCTATCTATCTATCTATCTATCCTGCTCTATATAGTGATATCTTTATTTTTTGAGATCTTACCTATCAGTAAAGAGCTAATACAGCCAGACACACAATATCTGTCTTCATGTTCAGCCTGCATGATATTTCAGAGGCAGTAAACATTATTATTCGCTTGTTTACCTATGTTATTTATATTATTATATTAACTCTTTATTAACTTGATCTATCTAATAGTGATGAGCGTCAGGGGAAATATTCAAATTTGCGATATTTTGCGAATATTCGGGCGAATATTAGTCATAAATTTGCGAATTTGATAATTCGGGATTATTTTTTCGATTGCGAAAATCGGCAATGTAATATGCACGTATTGCGCACACAATACAGGCGTGGGTCCTTATAGCTACATTTTTCAAGCTGCTAGAAGTTTCCTGAGACTGGAGAAAATGGTTGGCACGGCAAAACATGACAATAGATTTATATGCAGGTAGAGTGCTCCAATATATTCAAGATTGCACAAATCGGCAATTAATGATGTGCATAGTTTTGCACAATACATTCAACTTCACATTTTAGCAGGTCTGACTACATATTAGTGATTGGTGCACTAAGTATTGTTGTGAACTTGCTTGTAAGTTGTAACATGTATGTGTGGACAGCAGAACCTATCACACTATCTAACACCCTGCACTGGAACCTATCAGCTACACTATCACTATCACTATCTAACCTTCACTGACTATCCCCCACTAACTATCTGTATTATATATATAAGGGTACTTTCACACTTGCGTTGGTGCGGATCCGTCTGTTTATTTGCACAGACGGATCCGCACCTCTAATGCAAACGTTTGTATCCGTTCAGAACGGATCCGTTTGCATTAGTTTTAAAGAAAAATGACAAAGTCAAAAACGTATCCGTTATGAATTACATTGAAAGTCAATAGGGAACGGATCCGTTTTGAATTACATTGAAATCAATAGGGAACGGATCCATTTTCAAATGCACCATATTGTGTCATTAAAAACGGATCCGTCCCTATTGACTGACATTGTAATTAAAAACAGATCTGTTAGGCTCCGCCTCTTCAGACGAACACCAAAATGCTGCAAGCTGCGTTTTGGTGTCCGTCTCCAAAACGGAATAGAGGCGGAACGGAGCCGAACGGATGCATTCTGAACGGATCCTTATCCATTCAGAATGCATTGGGGCTTAAGTGATCCGTTTTGGACCGTTTGTGAGAGCCCTGAAACAGATCTGACAAACGGAATCCAAAACGCTAGTGTGAATGTAGCTTAAGTTAACAATCTATCAAAGCACAAAGCACAGCAATGACACTGCTGTCTCTCTTAGAACTGCAAAATACTGCATACAATGGCTGCTTGGGAGGTTCTTATATAGTAAAGGGGTAGGCAACTTTCCTATTGGTTGCTAGGGATGTTGCTAAGCTCAAAGACATTGCAGCCTTCTCATTGGCCCACAAGCAAGAAGCAGGGAGGGATCATGGGTTCAGACGAAAAAAATCTAGAATATTCGAAGTAACGATTTTTGCGATTAAAATTCATGATTCGTATATTCGCTCCCAGCACTAATATCTGTCTATCTCACATCTATCTATCTATCTATCTATCTATCTATCTATCTATCTCATATCTATCTATCTATCTATCTATCTTGGCTCTTCCAAATAGAACATCTAGCATTGCCACAGCAAAAGAAAATAATAGGTATAGTGGAGGGGGGTTGGATGTGGGGATTAACCCCTCCAGGACCCTGGACGAGAATGCTCGTCCTAACTGTGCGGTACTTAGCGCATTAGGACGAGCATTCTGGTCCTACAGTTAAACTGTCACCATGTCTGCAGACATGGTGACAGCACTGAGACCCCGGCTGTTACACACAGACAGGGGTCTTAGCTAACCGGCCGGGGACCAATCAGAGTGGTCCCCGGCCAGCGATTGCTCTGATTTGCTAGTCTGTAGAGGCTAGCCAATCAGAGGATTCTAAAGCCAGGTAAAAGGTTTTGATCCCTGCAGTCCATGACTGGGGGAATCAGAACCTTATAAAGTTTATAAATAGTATCCACACGGCCCCCCCCCTCCCCCCCGAGCCCTCAATGCCCCCCTATGTGGCGGTGCAGCGTGCGGGCGGTTTGCAGGAGGCGGGTGATGCGGTGTGCAGGATCGCGATCCCCCGCCCACCTCCTCCCTAAAATCCATGGTGGTCCAGCGGTGTTAGCAGAGTGTCAGCACTTTGCTGACACTCTGCTAAAAACGGCTGGCATCTGTGCTTGTACAGATGCCAGCCCTTTAACCCCTTTCATGCCGTGGTCCGTACGTACCATGGAATGGAAGGGGTTAACAGGGAAGGAGCTCCCTCTCCCATTGGGGGGCTGCTGTGCCATTTCAGCCCCCCGACAGGATGGGATTGCAGAGGGAGGGAGCTCCTCTCCCTCCCCATCATCCACTGCTCAGTTCGGTCAGCGGGTGATGGTCACCATGACAACAGGACACCTTCACAGGCTAAAGGCAGAAGTCTGACCAGACAGTGTGAAGTATTAAATACAGTACAGTACACTATATAGTGTACTGTATTATACTGACATCAGACCCACTGGATCTTCAAGAACCAAGTCAGTCTGGGTCAAAAAAATGTAAAACAAAAAAGAAAAAAAGTAAAAAAAAAAAAACACATATCACAGAATAAAAAATAAATAAATTAAATACACTACACATATTAGGTATCGCCGCGTCCGTAAAAATCGGCTCTATAAAAATATCACATGACCTAACCCCTCAAGTAAATACCGTAATTTTTTTTTAAATGGTGTAAAAAAAAGCCATTTTTTTGTCACCTTACATCACAAAAAGTGTAATACCAAGCGATCAAAAAGGCATATGCCTCCCAAAATAGTACCAATCAAATCGCCATCTCATCCCACAAAAAATGAGCTCCTACATAGCACAATCTCCCAAAAAAAATAAAAAAATATGGCTCTCAGACTATGGAGACACTAAAACATTATATTCTTTTCTAAAATGCTGTTATTGTGTTAAAGTAAAATAAATAAAAAAAACAGTATACATATTAGGTATTGGCGCGTCGTTAAAAACCTCTATAAAAATATCACAAGATCTAACTCCTCAGGTAAATACTGTTAAAAAAATTTAATAAAAACTATGTCCAAAAAATCATTTTTATCACCTCACATTACAAAAACTGTAATAGCAAGCGATCAAAAAGTTATATGCACTCAAAAAAGGTGCCAATCAAACCGCCAATCTCATCGGGCAAAACATGATACCCTACATAAGACAATTGCCTTAAAAAATAAAAAAAAATTGGCTCTCAGACTATGGAAACATTAAAACATGATTTTTTTGTTTCAAAAATGATATTATTGTGTAAAACTTAAATAAATAAATAAAAAGTATACATATTATGTATTGTCGCATTAGTAACAAACTGCTCTATAAAAATAACACATGACCTAACCCTTAAAGTGAACACAGAAAAAGATAAAAAATAAAACCATGTCAAAAGTCATTTTTGTCACCTTACATCACAAAAAGTGTAATAGCAAGCAACCAAAATGTCATATGCACCCCACGATAGTGCCAATCTAACCGTCATCTCATCCCGCAAAAAATGAGCCCCTACAAAAGACAGTCGCCCAAAAAATAAAAATAAAAAATATGGCTTTCAGAATGTGGAACAAAAAAACTTTTAAGCAACACTACATAACCCAAATTTGTGAGAAAAATCAAAACAATACGGTACCCAATTGGTGGTCCAATGTTGGTGCAAGCAGATGGTAATCCAGGTTAAGTATCCAAAATAATGAACAAAAAAATAATAAATCCGCAGCACTTTTCTGTTTGAACGGAAGAGTGCTGCGGATTTAATATTATTTATTTATTTTCAGAATATGGACACTAAAAAATATTTTTTTTCAAAAATGCTTTGTTATGAAAAACTGAAACAAAAAAAAAAAGTAGTCATATTTGGTATTGTCGCGTCCGAAACAACCTGCTCTATAGAAATAGCACACAATCTAACCTGTCAGATCAACCATGTAAATAACAAAAAATAAAAACGGTCCCAAAACAGCTATTTTTTGTCAAATTTTCTATTTTTATCCATTTTTCCAGTAACAAAGCAAGGGTTAACAGCAAAAAAAACCTCAATATTTATTACCCTGATTCTGTAGTTTGCATAAACACCCCATATGTGGTCGTAAACTGCTGTATGACCAAATGGCAGGGCATAGACGGAAGGGAACGGCATATGGTTTTTGGAAGGCAGATTTTGCTGGACTGTTTTTTTGACACTATGTCCCATTTGAAGCCCCCCTGATGCACCCCTACAGTAGAAACTCCCAAAAAGTGACCCCATTTTGGAAACTACGGGATAAGGTGTCAGTTTTGTTGGTACTATTTTAGGATAAATATGATTTTTGGTTGCTCTATATTACACTCTTTTTGAGGCAAGGTAACAAAAAATAGAAATTCTGAAATTTCATCTCCATTTGCCAATAACTCTTGTGGAACACCTAAAGGGTTAACAAAGTTTGTAAAATCGGTTTTGAATACCTTGAGGGGTGTAGTTTCTTAGATGGAGTCACTTTTATGGAGTTTCTACTATAGGGGTGCATTGGGGGCTTCAAATGGGACATTGTGTCAAAAAACCTGTCTAGCAAAATCTGCCTTCCAAAAACCATATGGCGTTCCCTTCATTCTGTGCCCTGCCGTTTGGCCATACAGCAGTGTACGACCACATATGGGGTATTTCTGCAAACTACAGAATCAGGGCAATAAACCCTTGCTTTGTTACTGGAAAAAATGGATTAAAATGGAAAATTTTCCAAAAAATCGCAATTCTGAAATTTTATCTCCATTTGCCATTAACACTTGTGGAAAACCTAAAGGGTTAACAACGTTTGTAAAATCAGTTTTGAATACGTTGAGGGGTGTAGTTTCTAGAATGGGGTCATTTTTGGATGGTTTCTATTATGTAAGCCTCACAAAGTGACTTCAGACCTGAACTGGTTCCTAAAAAGTGGGTTTTTGAAAATTTCTGAAAAATTTCAAGATTTGCTTCTAAACTTCTAAGCCTTGTAACGTCCCCAAAAAATGAAATGGCATTCCCAAAATGATTGATACATGAAGTAGACATATGGGGAATGTAAATAAATACCTTTTTTTTGTGGTATTACTATTTATTATAGAAGTAGAGAAATTGAAACATGGAAAATTGCTAATTTTTCTAAATTTTTGGTAAATTTGGTATTTTTTTATAAATAAAAATGAAATTTTTCGACTCCATTTTACCACTGTCATGAAGTACAATATGTGACGAAAAAACTATCTCAGAATGGCCTGGATAAGTAAACGCGTTTTAAAGTTATCACCACATAAAGTAACACTGGTCAGATTTGCAAAAAATGGTCGGGTCCTTAAAGAGGACCTTTCATCACCCTAACAAATCTAAAGTAAGTATACATACATGGAGAGCGGCGCCCAGGGATCTCCCTGCACTTACTATTATCCCTGGGCGCCGCTCCGTTCTCCCGGTATGTCCTCCGGTGACTTCAGCTCTGCGTCTCAACTGGGAGGAGCCTGCCCTTGTTCTCCTGGGCGTCTCCTTCTCCCAGGCTGTAGCGCTGACCAACCGCAGCGCTCAGCTCATCGCTCAGCTACAGCCTGGGAGAAGGAGACGCCCAGGAGAACAAGGGCAGGCTCCTCCCAGTTGAGACGCAGAGCTGAAGTTACCGGAGGAGATACCGGGAGAACGGAGCGGCGCCCAGGGATAATAGTAAGTGCAGGGAGATCCCTGGGCGCCGCTCTCCATGTATGTATACTTACTTTAGATTTGTTAGGGTGATGAAAGGTCCTCTTTAAGGTGAAATAAGGCTGGGTCCTTAAGGGGTTAAAGGGGGCGGATGTAGTGTTAAAGGGGCAGAATAGGGGTATGATAGTCCATGATATCTCAACATATAGTTAACATATTGACATCTATATCTATCTATCTATCTATCTATCTATCTATCTCACCTATTTATCTATGCCTCTGTCTATTATATATATATATATATATTATCTATCTATCTATCTATCTATCTATTTATCTATCTATCTATTTATCTATCTATCTATCTATCTATCTATATTAGGGATGCTCAACCTGCGGCCCTCCAGCTGTTGCAAAACTACAATTCCCAGCATACCCTAAGGCTGGGTTCAGACCTGAGCGTTTCTGAGACGCGCGTTTTCCGCGCGTTTTTGTGCGCAATTTTGGCAATAGTAAACGCGCGTTTTACGTTTGTGTGATTGACTGCAGTGTTGTCCAATGACCAAATATGGCCATGTTGGCTTCTCTCCAAACTGTTGATATGATCCACATAGGTGAAGGAAAAATAGAAGGCGGCACTCACCATGACTATGAAAGATGCTTGATGCTTTATTTAATTCATGTGCAGGAACAAGCAAGAGCTGGAGCGGACAAACTTCTCCACTGACATGCACTTTTCTCCAAACTGTGCCTAGCACCTGGGGTTTGGCCTTTCCAACGTGTTGCAAATTCATAAACGCACGTTTGAACGTGCCTTTTAGTGTCAAAAACGCGCAAAATACAAGCGTTGCGCGTTCCCATTGAAGTCTATGGGCCAAAACGCGCGACAAACACCAGAAAAAAAGCTCAAGTACTTGTCTATGCTTCAGGCGTTTTTCAGCGCGTTCGAACGCGCTGTAAAACGCGAAAATGTGAACCAGTCCCATAGGGAAGCATTGGTTTGCATTGGTTATGCGTTTTACAGCGCGTTCGAACAAACGCGCAAGTTTGAACTGAGGGTAATAGCTGTAGGCTGTCCAGGCATGCTGGGAGTTGTAGTTTTGCAACAGCTGGAGGGCCGCAGGTTGAGCATCCCTGATCTATATCATATATATCCTATGTATATGCACTTCATGGACTATTGGGAATATCATTTTTGCTCAATTAATTCAAAACCTGTAGAGAATTATTAACTGGACAGCAAGAAAAAAATCTATAACACACAGTAAAACACATTGCACTTCCACTTTCCTCCCACTAGGCGAACAATGAGCTGTGCATTAACCTGCCAAGTATTTACCCATGGTGAGTAGTCCAAAGCATCCACACAGACAACGGATCAGTGGTACTGAACTACCTCTATTGTGGACTATAGAGTCTGATCTTCACAGCAGAATAATATATAGCTTCCCTTCTTAGATTTTATTTTTTTTGCTAATCATGCTATATAAGTTTAATGTGGCCTCGTAAAAAGGTAAGCGATAATAAATGGCTCTTATTATATTATTAAGTCTGGAAGTTCATGCCTTAGTAGGTTATAAAAATAATCCTGCATGGATGAGGACATCTGTACAGTAACTTTACACATGTATTTGTATGCTGCATATGCTGTTTTACCACATTTGCTTTCCATATACTTTACCTAATTCTGAAAATGGTAAGTGACAATAAACCAGTGCAACAATAGTCTATGTAACAATCATTAAACTAATTCACTAAAGTAGCCATGACAAAGCCTCGGATCTTTCTTAGAATCCCACTTAATTACCATCCTAATAGCCACATCAAAGTGAATACGCCAGTTTCTTACCTCTGTGCAGGCACAGAATACGGAGAGACCAGAGGAGCCCCCAGGGGCGACAGTGCAGAAAAGGGATGAGCAAGTACCTGATTACTGATCAACCATTGTCTAATTAGTGAGCCATCATTACCGAGAGCAGACGAGTGCATGTATGCCAGACAGGGTATTAATAATGTCCGTAGTTACAAGGACACACAAGATTTGTTGGGACATTAAATACACGATAAAAAGAAATACAGATATTTAAACAGCCGAGTCACATTATTATGACCACTTCCTACTCTTCGACGTCGGCAGGGTGTAGCACAGGAAGTCACGTGTCGCGAGCTGGCTCGGTGAGCATATAAGGTGTGTGATAGGCTGTCTGCACACAAGGGTAAAATGGTGATTTATTAGAGTTTCAAAAAGGGATGATTATTTGCTTTTGGGCCAAGGTGTAAAAAACAACAGTCCAGGGGGGCTCTGAAGCAGACAGATGGTTACTGTACCTCTGACAACAAAGTTGCATTGGAAGAAAAGGTTTACATTTTAGCTGCAGTTTTGGAATAGGACTTCCGTTGATTGGCAAAGGGATGTCTTCTCCGTTGAGTCACATTTTCTGAACAAACACCCTGCAACCATTGCTGGAAGAACACAAGCTGGTGGTGACAGCATCATGGTCTGGGGAATGTTTTTGTGGTAGTCTCATCTATGTGAAAGGCACTGTCAACCATTTTGGGTATGAATCCATGCTTGCTTATCACGTACACCCATACATGTTGATTGTCTTCCCTGGGGTGGATGCGATCTTCCAGCAACACAATGCAAAATGGCTAGAAATATCCAACATTGGTTGGAAAAACATGACCAAGACTTCTCCAGACTTCAACCCAATTGAGCATCTGTGGGACCACCTCGATCATATTGTTCCCTCTATGGATCTTCCCACCGTGCATGCCCTACCATGGCTCCAGATACCCTTGTGCCAACGCTGTTCTACAATATAAGAGAACATACTGCTGAAAATAAATGTGCTTCCTTTAATCTTGTGCAGCAGAATCTGAACATACCATATAAAATCAGCCCATGGCCGTTTGAAAATATCCAAATAACCAATAAATGAAATGAGTCCTCATTCAGTATATTCTTGGTTGGGCCTACATATATCAGTTGGGTCCAACCAGTTGCTCTATGCCAGGATCTGGACACAACAGATATACATGTATTGCAATTAGAGCACCATTCCAGCATTCATAGACTGAAAGGGCAGGACATAAAAATATTGCATGCTACGTTTTTCCATCCAGTGCTATTTTCCATCCAGCATCGATACTGACTAGCCAGATGATACATATGAGCGACCCATAGAAGGCTCTGTCCTCAGGATCTTTTGAGAGGGAAACTGAACCGGACCGACAGATATTATGTGAAGGGGCCTTATGACTTATGAATCCACAACCTTCATGTTATATGTTTCCCAACTAGAACGTTACATGACATTAGCCAATAGAAATCAATAGAAAGGACATGCAATAACATTTTGATGGATTTTGATTGGTCTTATCAGATCATTTTATAATTATACAAGTATCAGTCATTATAGATGATGTTTTCATATTTGCAGTAGAATTTTGTATACGGACGTGAATATAGACTTAATTCTGAGAACTTTCAGGAGGATAAATTTGCTTACACAGCCTGATGGAAGCACATAGAAAAAAAAAAAATAGAAAATTGCCAGTGAGAAATGACATTCATAAATACTGATGGCAATGGCCAGCAGAATTATATAGTGCATTGCATCACAGCATTGTGTGAAATCTTGGCAAGGTTTCCAGCCGCACATCTGGTAGGTGTGGAAGGCTTTCATTGTAGCAGGTTGTCCTATTAATGATATGCCAAAGTCCTGGCAGTTGTATTGAATGCCAGTCATTCTCTTGCTGCCAGATTAAATGCACATCCGTTCAGAGATGGCTCCCGTCCACAGTGGAGCTGAGATGTGACATAAATTTAGCTTGAGATGCTTCAGAACATGAAATGAAGCTTTGCAGATATTTAATCAGCAACAGAAATGCTACATCTCATTGACAGTGTATCCAGCACAAGCACATGGTAACAGAGTAAATGACCTAGTGCGCTTAGTAAGAAGCAATCTTTATTCTCCGCGGATAGTGTCATGTGACAGTGGTGCTTTAAATACAGATTTCTATAAGACGTATATGGCCAGTTAGGACAACAGGTGCAAAGCCCACACTATAGAACCCCAATGAGGCAGCAGATCAGTTTGGGGGTCAGGGATGTACATGGATATTGTGACAAACCAAACCTCGCAGCACAGCCTGACATGACTACTGCGTCGGGATCATGCAGTAGCTGATCTTTTACCAAGACGTGATGTTTAGCACTCCCTGGGAATATGTAAGGTCCGCTTGGCACAGTTTTACACAGACACCCCTTGTGCACACAGGGAGGAATGGGGAGCGAGAAAGGATGGTCCATGCTACCATGATGTTTGGGGAATTTCATTGATGCAGGTAACCAGCTCTGGCCACCCGCAGGGGAGTCATCCTGTCAGAGGAGCTTGCTTCCAGTCCAGCTGCTGGAGATGTGAAATGTTAGCACTTGGAGGTTTCGAGGCTTTGCCACCTGTGGAGCCCATTTCCTATGCCAGATGAAATAATATCCCCCCATATTCCTCACAGATATCATAGAGCCCTATAGCAAAACTTACTAAGATCCCCAGCCCCCAAGGATATTTCTAACACTTTTTTATTATAGAATAGTCACACTTTCAAACTCCTTTCCCTGACTTCTGTGTTGGAAAAAGTAGAACATATGCTTTATAAATATGGCACCCTTTTTGAATACAATATTTCTCTATGTTTTCACACCAGACAACTGGCTAAAATGTATTCATAAATCTCCATATAAACACATCCAAATCGTCTGCTTCCCTAGAATGTTATAAATGTATGTGATAAAACTGGCTGACCATTAGGGGAGGGTGGGGTAAATAGTTACCTTTGAAATCAATGGAAGCTGTAAAAATCTCTATGCGCTGAGCTCCCCCTAGTGGTGGCTTCAAGAAAATGCTGTGGATTTACCTCATAAAGCAGAAAAAGGAATTAAGCTCCATCTCTCCTTCACCAGAATCCCTTAACAGCAGCATGGTGTGCCCTCCATTGTAAGCTTGCCAATGCATGCAACTTCAGTGGTCCCTATGAAAAGGCCATGAGGGCTAATAGTGATTCCCAAGTGCTGCCTTTACATCCCAGCTCCTCTATAGACAGTTGAACAGTGAACTCTGAAGTCCTAGCTTGTAATATGCATTTTTGCCTGTCATGACCTATGCATCCATGGCACAGACATACATTTAAAAAATAACATGTTGGCTACCTGCAACCACCACTAGATGGAGCTTAGGAGCATTTTACATTCTGTGTTATTATTGAGTTCAATTTGCAACAGTATGCAGTAAGAGTCTAAGCTACCTCTAGTGGTGTCTGCAGCCAGACAGAATTTTATCTTTTAGCTCTGCTTCTATGCAGGGGATTTGGAGCTCAAGATGATATATAAAGATATAATAAAAAGATAATCAGCACAGAATTATACATTTATTTGGATAAATAAAAATAGTGTTTATTGGTAGATATTCACTTTAAGGTTACTCATACATAATAATAATTTACCAATCCGTTCTCAGTTTATTGGCCACAGCTATAATCTTCTAGTCTTCAAGATTGCTTTGGCCTGATCAAAATCTGTACAGCGTGATAAAACATTTAACACTTTTGTCATAAACTCAGCGAAATTCCATGGGAAAATGATTAGGAAAACACGGTATGTCTGAAGGTATGATGATACTGGAACATCATCCCAAACATTAAATACAAATGAAGAGTAATCCTCTCAATGAGAGAAAATCTGTGCCTGTAATAGATCATAATTACATGTCTGTCAGTTATTAAGAGGCCTCATTCACTTAAGTATATTTTCTGCCCCTATTAACTCCATATTAAAAAATCCCGAACATACAGAAAGGACTGACAGCGACATATATAGAAAAAAAGGGGCTCCATAGCAAAGTTCAAAATGGGGCACACAATATTTGCTATCATTTACCTGGTGTTTGTTCCTACCTCCTTCCCTTTTATTTAAACCTTGAGCCAATTCCCAAATTGTGTGTTTGCTGACGATGCAGTTGCTCTGGAGAGAGGAGTCCTCCATAGGTTCTTACTAATGGAATAGAACCAACCAGGCCTCCTCTTCAACTGGTCTGTATGCTCTTGTTAGCAAGTTAGCATATTGTTATTGCATTGTTCCTATAGCATTCAAATAAAGATAAATTCAAATAAAGATTACATTACGTATCCTGTATAGTGAATGCTGTAAAAAATAAAAATAAAAAACAATGATAGAATTGCTGTCTTTGTCACCTTACCCCCCAAAATTAAATAAAAAGCTATAAAAAGTCATATGCACCCTAAATACTAATTAACCCCTTTAGGACACATGACGTACCGGTACGGCATGTTTCCCGAGTCCTTAAGGACACACGACGTACCGGTACGTCATGAGTTGTTCCGAGCACTGCTGCTCAGCTGGCAGTGATCGGAACAAGGTACCTGCTGAAATCATTCAGCAGGTACCTTGTTACAATGCCCAGGGGGGTCCTGTGACCCCCCCATATGGGCGATCGCTGCAAACCACAGGTCAATTCAGACCTGCGGATTGCAGCGCTTTGTGCAATATCTGATCCCCGCGGTCTGTGACCGCGGGGATCAGAGAGTTAATGCCCCCAAAGTCTTGATTTTTAACCCCCCCTGCAGCCCCCAATCATATTGTGGCTGCTGGGGTGCAGGGGGGGTGGTTGCGGGCGGCGGGAGGCGGTCCGGGAGGCGGGCGGTGCAGTTGGCGGGATCGCGATTGCGATCCCCCGCCCGCCTCCTCTGATATGTTTCCCTGGTGTCTAGTGGGTCTATCAGAGTGTCTGCACATTGCTGACACTCTGATAGAAACGGCTGGCATCTGTGCTTGATCAGATGCCAGCCGTTTAACCCCTTCTATACCGCGGTCCGTATGGACCGCGGTATGGAAGGTTTAACAGGGAGGGAGCTCCCTCCCTTTCCCATCGGGGGGCTGCTGTGCCTTTGCAGCCCCCTAACAGGATGGGATCACAGAGGGAGGGAGCTCCACTCCCTCCCCATCACCCCCTGCTCAGTTCTGGCAGTGGGTGATGGTTGCCATGGAGACAGGACGCTTTCAGAAGCGTCCTGCTCTCCATGGTGCTGAAAGTCTGAATAGACCTGCTAAAGGTCTATTCAGACTTTGTAAATACAAAATACAGCACAGTGCACTATATAGTGTACTGTACTGTATTATACAGACACCAGATCCACTGGATCTTTCAGAACCAAGTGGGTCTGGGTGAAAAAAAAAAGTAAAAAAGTGAAAAAAATTCAAAATGAATAAAACACATATCACTGAATAAAAATTAAAAAAAATAAAATACACTACACATATTAGGTATCGCCGCGTCCGTAAAAAACTGCTCTATAAAATCATCACATGACTGAACTCCTTAGGTGAACGCCATAAAAAAAGAAAAAAAAATTGTGTAAATAAGCCATTTTTTGGCACCTTACATCACTAAAAGTGTAATACAAAGCGATCAAAAAGGTGTTTGCCTCCCAAAATAGTACCAATCAAACCGCCATCTCATCCCGCAAAAAATGAGCCCCTAACTAAAACAATTGGCCAAAAAATAAAAAAACTATGCCTCTCAGACTAAAACATGATTTTTTTTGTTTCAAAAATGCTTTTTAGTGTTAAATGTAAAAAAAAATTAAAAAGTAGACATATTGGGTATCTCCACGTCCATAAGAATCTGCTCTATAAAAATATCACATGACCTAACCCCTCAAGTAAACACTGTAAAAAAAATTAATAAAAACTTTGTCAAAAAGCCATTTTTTTGCCACCTTACATCACAAAAAGTGTAATAGCAAGCGATCAAAAAGTCATATGACCCCCCAAATAGTGCCAATCTAACCGTCACCTCATCCTGCAAAAATGATACCCAACCTGAGACAATTGCCTAAAAACTGAAAAATATATGGCTCTCAGACTCTGGAGATACTAAAACATGTTTTTTTTTATTCAAAAAGGATATTATTGTGTAAAACCAAAATAAATAAAAAAAGGTATACATATTATGTATCGCCGCGTCCGTAAGGACCTGCTCTATAAAAATATAACATGACCTAACCCCTCAGATGAACGCCGTAAACATAAAAAATAAAAACGTTGTCAAACAAGCCATTTTTTTTGTCACCTTACATCACAAAATATGTAATAGTAAGCGATCAAAAAGTCATATGCACCCCAAGATAGTACCATTCGAACCGCCATCTCATCCCGCAAAAAAATAGCCCCTACATAGGACAATCGCCCAAAAAAAAAAAAAAATATGGCTCTCAAACTATGGAGACACTAAAACATGATTTTTTTTTGTTTTAAAAAATGATATTATTGTGTAAAACTTATATAAATAAATAAAAAGTATACATATTATGTATCGCCGCGTCCGTCACAACCTGATCTATAAAAATAACACATTACCTAACCCCTCAGCTGAACACAGCAAAAAAAAAAAAAAAATACGGTGTCAAAAGCCATTTTTATCACCTTACATCACAAAAAGTGTAATAGCAAGCGACCAAAATGTCATATGCACCCCAAGATAGTGCCAATCAAACTGCCATCTCATCCCGCAAAAAATAAGCCCCTACATAAGACAGTCACCCAAAAAAATAAAATAAAACTATGGCTTTCAGAATGTGGAGACACTAAAAAAAAATTTTTTTTCAAAAATGCTTTATTATGTAAAACTGAAACAAAAAACCCCAAAAAGTAGTCATATTTGGTATTGTCGCGTCCGTAACAACCTGCTGTATAGAAATAGCACACAATCTAACCTGTCAGTTCAACTAGGTAAATAACAAAAAATAAAAACAGTCCCAAAACAGCTATTTTTTTGCAAATTTTCCATTTTAATCCATTTTTCCAGTAACAAAGCAAGGGTTAAAAGCCAAACAAAACTCAATATTTATTGCCCTGATTCTCTTGTTTGCACAAACACCCCATATGTGGTTGTAAACTGCTGTATGGCCAAACGGCAGGGCACAGAAGGAAGGGAACGCCATATGGTTTTTGGAAGGCAGATTTTGCTGGACTGGTTTTTTGACACTATGTCCCATTTGAAGCCCCCCTGATGCACCCCCACAGTAGAAACTCCAAAAAAGTGACCCCATTTTGGAAACTACGGGATTTTGTTGGTATTATTCTAGGGTAAACATGATTTTTGGTTGCTCTATATTATACTTTTTTTTAGACAAGGTAACAAAAAATAGAAATTCGGAAATTTCATCTTCATTTGCCAATAACTTTTGTGGAACACCTAAAGGGTTAACAAAGTTTGTAAAACTGGTTTTGAATATCTTGAGGGGTGTAGTTTCTTAGATGGAGTCACTTTTATGGAGTTTCTACTCTAGGGGTGCATCGGGGGGCTTCAAATGGGACATGGTGTCAAAAATGCAGTCCAGCAAAATCTGCCTTCCAAAAACCATATGGCGTTCCTTTCCTTCTGCGCCCTGCAGTTTGGCCATACAGCAGTTTACGACCACATATTTGGTGTTCCTGCAAACTGCAGAATCGGGGGAATAAATATTAAGTTTTGTTTGGCTATTAACCCTTGCTTTGTTACTGGAAAAAATGGATTAAAATTGAAAATTTTACAAAAAATTGAAATGCTGAAATTTTATCTCCATTTGCCATTAACTCTTGTGGAAAACCTAAAGGGTTAATGACATTTTTAAAATCAGTTTTGAATACCTCGAGGGGTGTAGTTTCTAGAATGGGGTCATTTTTGGGTGGTTTTATTATGTAAGCCTCACAAAGTGACTTCAGACCTGTACTGGTCCCTAAAAAGTGGGTTTTTGAAAATTTCTGAAAAATTTCAAGATTTGCTTCTAAACTTCTAAGCCTTGTAACGTCCCCAAAAAATAAAATGGTGTTCCCAAAATGATCGATACAAAATTGAACAATTTGGGGCTAAAGCAAAGTACTATTGGAAAACAATTAAATGTTTAATTTTCATGGTCCATTGTTAATAAATTCTAAAAATCCAAATAGCGCTCATTACCTTCTGAGCCCTAATGTGCCCAAACAGCAGGTTATGACGACATATCAGGTATGGCTGTACTCAGGAGAAATGAAATAACAATTTTTGGGGAGATTTTTCTCCTGTTAAGCTGTGTAAAATAGAAAAATTTGAGACAAAACTACATACTATTGCTAACATGCAATTTTTTGATTTCTATACCCCAATTGCAATAAATTCTATGAAACAACTGTAGGGTCAGAAATACTCACTGCACATCTATATTATTTCCTTGAGCGATGTAGTTTCCAAAATGGGACATCTTGTGTATTAGCACTCAAGGCCTCTCTTCCTATAATGGAGACCCAAGATCCACAAAGTTCTTCATTTCTGAAGAAGGTATTTGAGTCAAGTAGCACTCTAGGGCCCCATATAGGACATTTCTAAAACTGCAAAATCAGGGTAAAAAAAATTGGTGTTAGTTCCATTTTATCAAATACTGTATTCCAAAAATGGATTAAAACTAAAAATCTGCAAAAAAAAAAACATTTTTAAATTTTGCCTCCATTTTGCATTAATTCCTTTGGAACTCCGTGTGATTTAGGCCCCTTTTACACGACCGTATGCCCTCCGAGACATATGGTCCGTGAGCGGGCCATATGTCCTGGAGTAGCATACATCGTGTGCATGGGAGTGCACAGCATCATAGGTTACTATGAAGCTGTGCGCATCGGGCTGCCTGCAGGACTATTGTCCCGCACTCATAAGATCATATGAGTTCAGGACAATAGTCTAGCGGGCGGCCCGATGCGCACAGCATCATAGTAACCTATGATGCTGTGCGCTCACGTGCGCACGATGTATGCCGCTCCAGGACATATGGCCCGCTCATGGACCGTATGTCTCGGAGGGCATACTGTCGTGTGCAAGGGGCCTTATAGGGAGTTCTAATATATAGACCTCTCAAAGTCACTTCAGAACTTAAAAATGGTCCCTAAAAATATAGGATTTTGGAAATTTTATTGAAAATTTGCTGCTAAACCTACAGATTCTCAGATTCTCTACTGTCCAAAAAATATCTATGAGATTACTATACATACTGTAGGTGCCTGTAAAATAGCTTCTGAGACAAATTTGATGCTGGACTCATAATATTACTTTCACTGGCAATGCAAAGTTAATGACGGGATTAGTAATCAGTTTAGCCACACATGCCAAGGGCCAATTGAGCAATTTGGCTGAGCCTGGTTTGCTGCTGAGTACTGCTGGGCAGACAGTGACTGCAGATGTGCATAATAATGATATTATTATTATCATTATTATTATTATTATTATTATTATTATTATTTTTCCTATTTTATTTGTAACGTGTTAGGTATTCATTAAGGATTTGAGCCTGAAACAAAGACTCCTGTTTTAGTCTACCTCCTCCTTTAAATATTTTCCTTTAATAATACAGGAAACACAACTACTTTTCCTTCTTTCGAACTGTCTTCATCCCACTTATTCCAACAGCTCACAAACCTTGGCTAAACTCAGCTTCCTCAGTCTGCTTTTACTAACTCCACTCCATGTTGCATCTCTTTAGTCTGCATAGACAATATTCATTTGATTTTAAACCATTTTTACATGGTGGGATAGCCCTGAAATAACATATGTCACCTCTCCTTCTTACATGTCTGATTTAGTAAATACACGTGTTCCCTATAAAATAACAATAATGACTGAATTGACAACTGGATGTTCCCATTCCCCTTGACAAAAGTATGTGCACCCACAGTCTGAGATAGTCAACATTGACTGGATGGTATGAGGGTCAAGGTGGAATTGGCCGACTAAAGTACCAGAAGATCCTCTGATAGACCCAAGCTCTGACATATTAAAAGGATTCCCATGCAAATAGGCTCCTAAGGTCTAGTGGAAGAAAATTTCATTTAGAGATGATCTTGGAATAAGATCAGGGGTGGACATACCATATTTGCAACTGCACAAGGGCGCGGTAGGAACAAGCCTTCCGACTATCTTATCAAGACATTTTCATTTCTGTGTAAGTAATTCATTTCTTATTGTTAGACTTCAAGTGGCCTGACGATGCGCTAGGTGAAGCGCGAAACGGCCGTCGCCCCCGTCCAGCCGCATTCTTTGGCGTCCGCCCCCGCTACCTCATCGCCTTCTGTCCTTTGGAGGATTCAATAAAGATATACTTTCATACAGCTGGTGAGTGCCGCTTCATCTCCTTCTCTTTTATCCAACCTTTACAAGTAATGGTCTAATCTCAGGATAGGCCATCAAAATCTGATCAGAGGGAGTCCAACTCCTCTATCAGCTCTATCCGATGTACAGTGACGATGCTGGTTAATTCACTGCTGCTTTTATTAAGTTTGGAGCTGCACTGGAGTAACCAACTCTGTTGACGGAGTGGAAAGAGTTGTGCAGTTCTAATGTCGAGTAACAGCATCAGACCTTTTGTAGAACAGTTCATCGTCAGGAAGATGGAGTGACACACCCCTGTCGACCAGGTAGTGGTGACCTATCCTGAGAAATGGCCATCACTTGTAAAGGCTTACACAAACCCTTTAACCAGGGTCAGATTGGCCCATAAGAATACCAGAGTAGCATAGGATCCTCCAGTGGGCCCAAGTTGTGACAATAATGGAGCCCTAAAAAAACTGCATCAATAACCCACTAGCTGACCATTGAATCAATAACCAGAATATGAGGTCTCATATGAAAACTTATTGCAGATAAGTCCTACATGTGCAATGATAAAAAAAAAAAAAATTAAACGTGGACATATACATGTACTATACACATAGTCTGAGCCCTCAGAATGATTTCCTCAGAAGACTTCAGTTTAACCCTGAGTTTAAATGTTTCAGCTATGCAAGAAATAATAGCAGTGATCTGATTGCATGTCAGGTACACTAAGAGCAACACTTTTATTTTTTTCAAGTGTTTCACTATTTTCATTAGTTCCATTATGCACCTTTTATTTTTCCAGTCCTGACAATGTATTTCCATGCAGCTCTGAGCATTGACAGCGGGGCAATGGAGGCAGTTGGAAAACAAAAATAGTGATCTAAACTTTATATGCAATACTACTAATGCATTACTACAGATAATAGGCCAAGATCATGGTCTCCGATTCCCTTCAACAAGAATATTAAAAACAATTGGGCCCAAGGCAAAACACTATGCTACTTCACTGCTAACTTTAGTTTATGTACTGTACAGATCTTTGGTTAATGTCACCTTACCAAGTGCAGAAATAAGGGGAGCACAGGTTTCTACAGGCGTTCATTTTTCGGCATAAATACCATTTTAACTTTATTCTCTGGGTCACTACAATTACAGTTATACCAAATCTATACATTTTATTTTATTTTTAAAGAAAATGCTTTTGCATCACTGCATCCATAACTTATAGTTTTTATTGGTATCATTTTGGGGCACATAACACACTTTGATTGCTTATTATTCTTTTTTTTTTGGTGAATAAATAAAAACAGAAATTCTGGCATTTTTTATTTATTTATGGTGTTCACCATACATGATAAATTACATGATAATTGTGTAGTGTGGTTCTTTATTTACACCGTGATATCAAATACAGTATATGGTGGGGACGTTATGTTTGCAATTTTTTTTCCATTGAAAAGCTTTTTTCAAAGGAAAAAAGGAATATTTTTTAACTTGGAGATTTTTCTTGTTTAATCATTTTCTTTAACTTTTTTAACCATTTACTTGCCTAGCAAGGAGACTTTAACAGACAATCTTTTGATCACTTTATATAAACATTATATACTTATGCAGTACAGAGTATTATACTATCAGTGTCATACTGACAGGCACCAGCAGGATGTGCCAGTGACGAGCAGCCTTGTAAGGATATACTGCAGGCAGGCCTGGGGCCTTCATTAGGCCTTAGGCTGCCATGTCAGTACATAAACACCCCGGAATCTCATTTGTGGGGTGCTAATGGGAGACAGTAGAAGCCCCCTCCCTCTAAACCACTTAGATGCTGCTGTTGCTATTGACCGTTGCATCTAAGGATTATACCGCCCAGATCTGCCAATCCAGGCCATTAGAGCAGGATTCCGACCCTCATGTGAATGCTGAGCCTGCGCTCTGCACTGCAGGGGAGACTAATACCCCTTAGTGAACACTGTGAAGAAGCATAGTGGTGGTCATTAAGGGGGTTAAAATGTAATTCCTGATTATACAATCAGTAGCTAGCAATTTCGAATAAATATCATGTTCCTCCTGCAACTAGCTATCACTTTATTTCCACTTTTTGTCAAATTCTCTATTTTCTGAATCTTCATAATAAACACTTATAATAAAAGTCACTGTTTTATCTCGAGTCCTTTTGCCATCAAAATTCAAGTGTTGTTTATGCAGAAGACCCAACACTTATTTGCATAATCAAAGATAATGATAATGACATTAGAAAACATACAAAATCCATGTTCAGAAGTAGCTTAATTAAACTCCTTTTCATTCATAACTTCTTCTCATGTGTATATCTCTAAAAAGAGATAACATGAAGGGAAATCCCCATAGAGCCAGTTAAGACACCGCAATGTTGAGATGTTGGTTGACAGATGTTATTTCACTGATAAACGGTCACTTTTGAAGCCATAAAGATGCTTTGTTTCTCTGAAGAAAGGTTTATGTATTATTCAAACACTAAATCACATTCTAATAATGACATTTTATTTGTCCTCCACAATATATAAAGTGACTTTAGCACCCGTGATTGACTCTTCTTCATGTCTTTCCTTGGCCCCTAGGGTACATCCGGGAAATTAAAAATTATTTAATAATGATATACTTGACATATATAATATATTACATATAATTCCATTCGATTTCTATTGAATAATAAATGGATGTGGAGTAGCATCCTTCCATGATATACAGTACACACATTTCCTGGCACTTTTTAATCTCTGCATTTCATCTCTAAATGGAAAAGTAACAAACCGTGCAGGATACTTACCTTAGAGATTTCTCTCTGACCTCTCCACCGCTATTCTTGGGTGTTGTTCATTCTGTTGTTCCTCATGCATGCTGATGTGCCACCTATTGGGATATTATGCCAGTTAATCAATATGGGCAGCACTTGGTTGGCATTGTGTCCTTCCAGTTGAACATCACTGCTGCAGCTACAGAATGACCATGGACATCTGATGTCACTTGTCACTATGGATTGACAGCACACATAGAGTGAGAACAGGAGCAGAAGATGCACATGATCAGCGTAGGATCTGTAGGGCAGGTAGATTGCACAATTTGAACATTTTTAACATCAATGCAGATATCTATAAGGGGTTGTCTAACCTGAGATATCGCTAGGATATGCCACCAATGTGGGACCAGCACCTATCTCTCAAAGTGATAGAGAACGCACTGTGCATATGCGGCCGCCCTAAATTAATTTCTATTGGAGTGTTGAAAATACGTAGCCGAGAGGCACGACCGCCTATCTTTAGAAGTCCCATATAAATGTATGGAGAGTGCGCCACACAAGCGCATCCACCACTCCATTCACTTCTTTGGAACTGCCGGAAGAAACTGGCTCGGCTATTTTGGGCATTTAAATCTGGTGAAAATCTGGCGACGGCGTAGACCTGCTGAAAAGTCCTCCATACTGTTGCATGGCCATGCACAAAGTCGGATGAGCTACCGAAATGAATTTTCTATGAATCCCATTGAAAGACTCACAATATCCAGGTAAAACCAAGTGCCGAGTGCAAACCTCGCGAGACTTCAGCATTACTGGCTTAAAGGGAATCTGTCACCTGGCTATCCACAATTTTTTTTTCCCTTTAGCCTAGGGCAATAAAGTACCTTATATCCGGATCTGTAGTTCTTTTTTCCGTGTGTCTTGTAGTTTCTCTTAAAAACTGCTTTATCCATTATGTAAATTAGTCTGTAAGGAGCCCAGAGGGGCGTTTTTTCTCTTCCAAGGAGCCCAGGAATGCCCCCCTGATGTGCCCAGACCGCCTAAATTTGAATCTAAAGAACGCCTCCAGCAGCTGAAATCTCGTCCCAGAGGCAAGGCTACGGCTCCGCCCCTGGCTACATTCGCTCTCTGCCCGGAATACATCTCGCACAGGCGCAGTGCTGGCGGTTACCTGCGCCTGCGCGATCCAATTGCAACTGAGGGCAACAGCGCTCCGAAAACGTCACTGGACTCGGCGCATGCCCAGTGACACTATTGAGGCTGTTGCCCTCAGTTGCCGTCAGATCGCGCAGGCGCAGGCAATCGCCGGCACTACGCCTGCGCGAGATGTATTCCGGGCAGAGAGCGAATGTAGCCGGGGGGCGGAGCCGTAGCCTTGCCTCTGGGACGAGATTTCAGCTGCTGGAGGCGTTCTTTAGATTCAAATTTAGGCGGTCTGGGCACATCAGGGGGGTTCCTGGGCTCCTTGGAAGAGAAAAAATGCCCCTCTGGGCTCCTTACAGACTAATTTACATAATGGATAAAGCGGTTTTAAGAGAAACTACAAGACACACGGAAAAAAGAACTACAGATCCGGATATAAGGTACTTTATTGCCCTAGGCTAAAGGAAAAAAAAAATTGTGGATAGCCAGGTGACAGATTCCCTTTAAGGAGTGTGACGCGAGACGCCGGTAACTCCCGCGCCGCTTGCTCCTCGCCAAGCCATCCTGGACACACGGGAGAAAAAGAGGTAAGCTGAAACAGGCCGAACTTATTTCGGTCTTATATACTATGTTACTATCTGGATTAAACTTGAACCTCCAAGGACCTTAATGTGGAGTAATTCGGATGATACTGTAAAAACTTTTTATTGTGGGACTGTTACTGTGGGACGGCTATCTATTAATATGAAAAGATATAAGAGCGGTATAATGGAACGACATATCACCGTGACCCAGGAGGACATATCATCTCCCTATTTGGACATATACAATACACTGCACAGAATACAGTATATGTATTTATAACAGACTGCTGCTTATTATTGCAGTGGTCTGTCTGGATTTAAAAAGACAGCTATCTATAATAAGACGCTATTGCTATTATTATTCAGCCGGATTATACCGACGTCAGACTGTTGCTATCCTATGAGCATTGTGCAATTCTCTCTAGATCACATTACTGCTATTGACTTTTATGAATTGAACTTATCCACTAGATTGCTGCTATTTGTTTGTATATTTTATTTTGTGTTTTTATTGATCGATTTTATGGCGATTTTACATGTATGGATAATAAACATTACTTGTTTGAGATCTTACGGTCCCTATTTATTATATGGTGCACAGTGTAAGGAGTGCTCGCCCAATTTACGTTGTTTCCATAGCCTATTTTTGGCATTTCTATAGAAATGAATGGAGGGTGAATGCGCAAGTGGGGTGCATTCTTGTTCCCTTTGGGTGATCCGTTCTAGAGAGAGGTGCGGGTCTTAGAGATATGCCACCAATGTCTCAATGTCAAAGAAATCACCTCTAACCTCATTTTTTTAAATTTCATTTCACAAGTAATTTTTGGTCATGCAGTGGTAACCCAAACTGTGAATTGTCTTCACCATGAGTCTTGACTTGCCACAATGGCTGAAACAACCAATGCCTTCTGAATTATGCCTCATTCACACAGTCAGTGTTTGGTCAGTGATTTCCATCAGTGATTGTGAGCCAAAACCAGGTGTGACTCTAAATACAGAACAGGAGCAGATCTTTCCCTTAGGCCTCATGCACACGGCTGTTGTTGTGGTCCGCTCCCGAGCCGCATATTTTGCGGCTCGGGTGAGGACCAATTCACTTCAATGGGGCCACAAAAGATGCGGACAGCACTCCGTGTGCTGTCCGCATCCGTTGCTACGTTCCGTGCCCCCGCAAAAAAAATAGAGCATGTCGTTTTGCGGACAAGAATAGGCATTTCTATAATGGCCCGCGTTCCATTCCGCAAATTGCCGAACGGAACGCGGAGCAGCTTCCATGTTTTGCAGATCCGTGGTTTGCGGTCCGCAAAACACCAACGGCCGTGTGCATGAGGCCTTATACTTTGTCTGTGGAGGCTCCAATGCTGGTTTTGGCTCACAATCACTGATGGAAATCACTGACCAAAACACTGACGTGTGAATGAGGCTTTATGCTGGAACAGTTTCACAGCTGCACTGCATTTCTTCAGCTTTATCATAAAGGTCTTCTAAACAGGGAGTCAAATGGATGCCTCATAGTTTCATCAGACTATTATAACACTGTATCCTCACAAGTTGGAAGTTAAAATATAACTTTTATTGTTGATTGCTTAAAATGTAGTAACTCTTATCACCGAATAAAATAGGTCTGAATGGATGTCAATGTTCCTGCATCGCTGGGTCTCTATAAGCTTCTGTGGCCTAATTGCAGTAAACCAGTGCAGGGGGTTTTTGCATATAAGTTTGTTCTTTAATGTTATCTGATGCATTGCATACTATGTTATGTATTTTATGTATTACACCAGTATAGTGTGTATGGATTGCAAACCCAGGGTTAACCCTAGCTCATCCCTAGATCCTTCACTTACTCTTCCTGTGCATCAACGCGCACAAGATTTCGCATGGGATCTTCAATCAAGATGGCCGCGGTGGCCTTTTTGCACTCAAATGAATGAGGTGAGTATGATTTTTTTTATTGCTATTTCAGGGAAAATTGATTTGTTACCGTGAAGCACAGAAATTCGGCTTCGTAGAAAATCAGATTTTCCCTGAAATTCAGATAAAAGTCCAGTTTGGATACTTCGATTCACTCAACACTGCTATTCAGTGCCACAATTATTCTTTATACAGATGATACTTGCACTTCCAGATAAATAGAGGTACCTGTGGAGGACTTGCACGGCCACTATTAGGCCTCTTTCACACGGGCGCCATGTTTGACGCCCGGATAAGAGGCAGGTGCGTTGCGGGAATATGCGCGATTTTTCCGCGCGGGTGCAAACGTTTGTAATGCGTTTTGCACGCGCGTGTGACAAATCGCCATGTTTGGTACCCATGTGCACAGCCCCATAGAAATGAATGGGTCCGGATTCAGTGCGGGCGCAATGCGTCCTCCTCACGCATTGCACCCGCGTGGAAAACTGGCCTGTGTGAAAGGGGCCTTAGGGTTGAGCGAATTGAAATACCGTATTTTTCGCCCTATGAGACGCAACTAGGTTTTTGAGGAGGAAAATAAGAAAAAAGATATTTTGAACCAAAAGGTGTACTTTTTTTTTTTTTTTTACTAATGGTGTTCTGTGCATGACACTATTATGACGCACTGTTATTAAGGATCTGTGGATAACGCACTGTTATGGGGGATCTGTGAATGACGCACTGTTATGGGGGATCTGTGGATGACACACTGTTATGGGGGATCTGTGGATGACGCACTGTTATGGGGGGATCTGTGGATGACGCACTGTTATGGGGAATCTGTGGATGACGCACTGTATGGGGGCATCTGTGGATGACGCACTTTATGGGGGCATCTGTGGATGACACACTGTATGGGGGCATCTGTGGATGACGCACTGCATGGGGGCATCTGTGGATGACGCACTCTTTGGGGGCATCTTTGGATGACGCACTGTATGGGGGCATCTGTGGATGGCACTGTATGGGGGCATCTGGGGATGGCACTGTATGGGGGCATCTGGGGATGGCACTGTATGGGAACATCTGGTGATGGCACTGTATGGGGACATCTGGGGATGGCACTGTATGGGAGCATCTGGGAATGGCACTGCTATGGGGGGGGGGGGGGAATCTGTGGATGACACATAGATCCCCCCATAGCAGTATATTCCCCCATACAGTGCCATCCACAGATGCCCCCATACAATGGGTGTGATGACCCCCAATACAGAGGGTGGGTGGGGGTCGGCATCTTGTTTGCTAATTACAGCGGGGCCCGGTGCAGTAACTGCATTCTACTACACCGGGCCCACTGTAGTAATGTTATAGGCAGTGATTAAAACTATAATCTTTATTACACTAAATCCATGCTTTATTACCCTACCTACTATAATGTACGATCGCAGGCAGGAGGTTGGGCAGGCGGCGGCAGCGTAACTGACTACGTCACGCGCCTTGCCCGCCTGCTTCATTTATAAGTGGGCGGAGCAGGCGCATGACATTATGCTGCCGCCTCCCGCCCGCCCAGCCTCCTGCCTGCGTTTGTACATTATAGTAGGTAGGGTAATACAGCATGGATTTAGTGTAATGAAGATTATATACAGCGGGCCCGGTGTAGTAGAATACAGTTACTGCACCAGCCCCCGCTGTCATTAGCAAACAAGACTGCCGCCCCCAGCCCCTCCTCCTTGATACACATACTGGCTGCACTGTTCGGCGAATCGGCGGTGTATCAGTATTTGCCGCATTTGCCCCATAAGACGCAGCACTATTTTCCCCCCCCCTTTTGGGGGGAAAAAGTGCATCTTATAGGGGGAAAAATACGGTATCTGAAGTGGACTTCAAAGGTACTTCAGGGAAAATTCAATTTGCCACAAAGCCGAATTTCCTCGTGCTTCGTGGCAATGAGTAAATTTTCCCTGAAATTGTGTTAAAAAAATAAAATTCATACTCACCTCATCCATTTGAGTGCAAAGAGGCCACCACAGCCATCTTCATTGAAGATCCTGCGCGAAATCTCATGTGTGATGACGTATGACGTCACCACACCTGCCAGTGCGATGACGTCTTCACACACCGCAAGAGATTACAAAGTGACTGTAATTTTGTTTTCAATGGATTAACACCTGAAAGCCCTCACTATTATTCACAGATGTCACAATCAGCGATGAATGCGGCATCTGATGGGTTCAATGATGCCGTTTCCCATTATTGTGCCCCCTACTTACAAAGAAATGCACTTAGTGACAAAGTAATTAATCACAAAGCGAATTTGGCGAAGCAGTCAAATTGAATTTTTCAAAAATTCGCTCATCAGTAGCCACTACATATAAGAGAAAGTACCAAGGGACTAAAATAAACCTTGCTCATAGTCCAGTAAATATTTCTTCAGTGAGCCATAGGTATGGTCTGTATCTCATGTACGTTACTTACCTCAGATACACTGTAATGAGGTAGGTCATTATACAACTGAAACATCCGATTATGACTGGCTGTCTATTTGCATGTAATATATCTGGACCATATTGGATATTTATCTGAAAATCAAAACACATTTTGTTTGAGCAAGATGTCTTTCAGTGCCGTGGTACTTTGTCTTATATATTCAGTGCCACAGTAATAAAACCCTTTCTCCTTTATTTTAACTCCAGCCATTGAGTATTCCTATGCTTACCACAAGTATAAGATGGGTATATTGCTAGGATATGCCATCACTTTATGATTAATAAAGGGTCTGAATGCTGGGACCCCCACCAATCCTGAGAATGAAGGGGCTGCAGTGCTATTTAAGGGCCGCTACCCCACTGTTTTTCCCTGCACAGCTGGTTTGAAGGGGATGACACGCTACATCAGCGCCGATACCCATTAATTCTCATAGTAATATGCCATCACTTTCTAAACTGGAAGTTCCCTGCGATATTTTGACCATTTATATCCACAAAGAAATGAAAGATGAGACACTAGAAAGAATGAGGCAAATGGAAAAAGGTCCATGGCCATAAGAGCTACAAAATGGTGTCTAAGCAGCACCAGATTCCAGTCTGGTGTATAGCGTATGGTGGGCTTGGTCCTTCCAACTATATTATAGTTCACAGTCCAAAGGTTAGGAAGAAATCCTTTTCATTCCAACATGCAACATTTTGGCTAGCAAGGCTGATAAAGGTTTATTGTTAGCCAAAACATTGCTTGTTGGATAAAAGAGGATTTTTTTTTTCTAGTGCGCCGCAATCTCGCACATGCGCCCTGGATCCACTCGTCCTGGCAGCAGCCTCACCAAACGAAGCGCGCATGCTGTCATCCTGCTGTCTGCGCACTTCGCTTGGTGAGGCTGCTGTCAGGAAGAGGGGATCCAGGGCGCATTCACAAGATTACGGTGCACTAGAAAAAAAAAATCTGCGATGTGAGGAGTGAATAATTAACAGCGGGGCGGTGCTGGGCTCCAAGATAAGGGGCGAGGCAGGGGTCCAATGGCCAGAGGAATAGCTCCTTGGGCTCCTTAGAAACATAATTAGCATATGACAAGACATGTAGGGGTAAGACTAGTATATTTTTATCTAAATCGAGGAGACTGATGTGATGATGTGAAAAGCTCTGTAGCTAAAATCTGGCTGACAGAATCCCTTCAAGGACAGATCTCACTTCTCTTTTTTTTAATTCATTCCTGCTTTTGGCTTCCAAAACTGCATCAGGAAACCTGACCATGTGGCTGTACCCTAAGAAGACCCATAGATAATTGTTGGCAGAACTGCTTTGTGACACAATATGATCCACTTGTCCCCCTGTCCAGTCAGCAGAAACGAAAGATTGTCTTGGTGGACTCCTACAGTCCAGTTCCTTGAAGCAGTGTCAGACATATGTGGTATCAGTTTACATCATTCAGCATACAGAGAACCGCATGACTGATCATTTTTATGGTTTTCTATTTGTTTATTAATATTAAGATCTACCGAGCATAGATTGTAAAAATGACCAAACCAAACATCAGTTGTTCAATCTTTTCCACTGAGGAAATATCTATGTCTACACAATAGCGGTGTGAACTGCCAGATCTACTAAGCTCTTTAAAAAACTATGCTTTGATGATCAGTGCCATTTTTTTTACATCTTTATATCATTACCTGCAAAATATAGATTTTTTATGTGCTGTAAATAGCATTTCTATTTTGTCTTTGTATGATATATCTCTTCGCAAGATTAATTATTCTGATCCTAATCTGATTTTGTGATAACAGATAGCAGCATGCAAGTGAAGGGAAAACTATCATTTTCTATGGCATATGGCACTTCAAATGGCATATGTACCGGCTTTCAGTGGTGCTGGCATAGAGAAATGTCGTGGTTGATGCCAACTGCCAAGAATTCTAAAAACAATTATGCAAATGTCCTGGTGTTTTGCTATACATGTTGCTTCATGTGTAGTCAGTTAAAAGGACTCCACGAAATACATACAACTACACGTTTTACATATGCAGTGCCAGTTTTGTTTCATGCTTCATTTGTTCGCGGAAGTGCTTTTGTTTCTCAGCCTGTAAGGACGTGTTAAAATAAAACAACAAATCTTGAATTATTATATATAAGTAAAAATCAAAATTGGGGTTAAGTCTATGTCACTCAACCAGGCTATAAAGCAAGAGCCTGTCAGAGAGGGCTTGTGTTATACCATCTGACCCGCTCTTACTCACAAAAATCAGAGGACTCTGGCAGAGCTTGTCACTTTATTGAATCAGACCCTGCACAAGAATCTGTTGCGCACTCTGTACAAGTCAATCTAGCTTAGGTGACAGTAATGTCATGCGTTTCCATCCCCAATATAGTATGGGTCTACTCGTGACGCAATGACCTACATTTGGGTAGACAGACAGGACTATAACTGGACCTATGGCTCCCGCTATAGACACAAAGCCCCCTGTACCAAGACGGTTGATGCTGGTAACTGTGGGGAAGCTGTGAACAGTTGCTCTATCGGTGCCTGGTCTCAAACAGGGGTAGTTAACTACAGAGATGTACCCTGTCTTTGTGTTAGGGTTAACACCCCTCCTGTCTCTCCACTGTCCCTCTTGCTAATGCGCTGCTGCTCTGATTCCTATCAGTAAAGCACTCCTAGTAAAGCTCAACGCGTTTCTACGTGGTAGATTATCATTCCACGTGTCATCAGGAGCTAGCAGTATCTTTAACAGTACGATGTGTCATCTCACTTTATGATACAATGGGTTGCCTGATAATACAGGAGCGCTCCGCACTGTAGCATACAGGAGCTCCAGCGCTGTGATGGCCATGACCGGCCGCTCAGACGCCGGCTACTTAACACTTAATCCCGCCTCCCAGGAGGAGAGAGTTCCGGCGCTACACCAATCAGAATTAGAGGTGTGGCTACTGCACACACCTTCTGACCTGGGCAACGTCATGAATGAGCTGTCAAAGCCCGGGCAGGACTTAATGTATCAGGGGGACGCATATTGCGGTAATTCACCTGTCCCATACTGTCATACTCTAGCGGGTGAGGGCTATATCATGATGTAGCGCAGCAAGTGCGTATATATGTATAGTTAAATCGTCGCATCCATATATTTTGTGACCATGCGAATTTAGCCAGGTATCTCTTATCCTTATATACTTATACCGTCTTCATATCGTCCTACAGAGTATTTACATGATCACAGTCATTGCTAATATACGGTGGTGATCCTATCAAACATCGCAGGTGACACTGTTTGGTGATGTAAATTACAGACTAAATCCCTCCCTCAATAAAAGCCTTATTGCTTATAACAGATATAGAACTTATTGTATATATAGAAGGTCGGGATAACCAAAGGGATCAGGGAGTCCAGGATGATTATACACTCCTACTTCTCATGTAATCATATATCAGATGATGCAGAGAACTTGCTCATGCCTGTTAGATATGGAGATGAGTGTCAGAGTAAAAAAAGTCATATCAGATCATCATTATATATGTACCTATGACCTACTAAATCCACTCCCTTCTCCGTACATAAATCTAAATAAAGCATGCAAATAATAATGTTTCATTTAATCCCTGCGGCTATACTGTTTGAAGTCTGTAAATCCAATTCGCCTCTTTGCGCAGCAGGGGTATATCCATATCCCCCCCACGCAGAGATTTATTCATCATAAATATCCCCTGAACCTTCAGTCCAGTGGGATCACCTCCATGACATTGATTCATATGGCGTGCGACCGATGTCTCCTGTTTATTTTTAATATCCAGCAAATGTTCCCCTATTCTTCTTCTCAGTTCATGTTTTGTCTTACCCACGTACTGCAGGCCGCAGAAGCACGTGACCAAGTATATCACGCCAACAGAAGTGCACCTTATAAAGGAGTTACTGCTGAATCGCTTGCCTGTCGTGGAACTTACAAAGAATTTTCCCCTTAGAATATATCCGCAGATGATACACGTACCACAGGGGAAGGTACCCTTTGCTGACGTTCTAAGCCACGTCTCTGGTACGGGACGTTCATAGAAACTATGTACGAGGCGATCACGCAAATTGGCATTGCGACGGTATGTAATGGCTGGACTCAGTGGCAATGTCGGGCCTATGTCTGGATCAGACTGTAACACTGGCCAATGTTTCATCAAGACATCACACACTCGTCGATGGGCCTTGTCATAAGTGGCAATGATTCGCAGGATCCATCAGTTTTATATCTGGGCTTAGGGACCAGTAGCTGAGTCCAGTTAGTATTTAGTGCATGATGATATGCCTCTTACAGGGGCTTTTCTGGATAACCCCTATGCAAAAATCGTGTCCTCAGCTCAGATGCAGCTGTCTTAAAGGTCCCAATTGTTGAGCAATTCCGCCTGGCTCTCAAATACTGACCCTTGGGGATACCCCTTTTGAGAGCCAGGGGATGCCCACTCCCCCAGTGAAGGAGACTATTAGTGGCAGTTTTTTTGCGGAATAATTGTGTATTTAATTTACGGTCAACTCCTACCGATATTGTCATATCAAGAAAGGTGATCTGAGTCGCGTCAATCTCAGATGTGAAGAAGAGACCTAATTCATTCACATTTAATTCCGCCACAAATTCCCTGAACGACTCTCTGGTTCCCTTCCATAACACCAGGATATTGTCTATAAAACGAATCCATAATTGTATGGATGGGAGGTGGTGTTTCATCGAGTCTCCGAAGACGACTTCCCTCTACCAACAGTCCAGGTAGAGGTTTGCAAATGTCGGGGCACAGGGGCTGCCCATGGCAACCCCCCTGAGCTGGTGGAAGAGTCGTCCGTCAAAAACAAATAGATTATGCGTCAGTATGAACCTAAGTAGATCCATAACCAAACCATTGTGACGCTGATACTGTTCCCCTCTCTGTCGGAGGAAGCCCTCCACAGCCCGACATCCACTTTCGTGTGGTATCGAGCTGTAGAGGGCCTCGACGTCCAGGCTAGCCAGCCAGACGTCGTCGTCACAATGGATCCCCTCAATCCGCTGTAAGACGTTCATAGTGTCTCGGGCATAGGAAGGCAGACCCTCCACAAATGGTCGCAGCATCAAGTCGACGTAGGTACTAACGTATGACGTAAGACCTCCTATGTCCGAGACAATTGGCCTACCCTTGAGTTGAATACCTTGCTTGTGCACCTTAGGTAAGCTGTAAAAGGTAGCCAACACTGGATACTTCGGAAGGAGGTACTCATATTCAGATTTACTAATGAGCCGTTCATCATCGGCTTCTCTTTGTAGGGCCTGAAGCTCATCCTTGAAACCAGGGGTAGGATCATTGCTAAGACGTCTATAGGTATCAGCATCGTCCAGCAACCTATGACACATGGCGCGATATTGTAGGTGGTCCATCACGACGATGTTACCCCCTTGTCGGATGGTTTAATAATAATATTTTGATTCTGTTCAAGTTCGTTCAGCGATTTCCTCAGGACTTAAATTATCTGGTCCCTCTAATCTCTGGAGGTCCTTTGTTACAAGGAGCACGAACGTATCTATAGGGGTGTTATCATTGAGGGGGGGGGAAGTTTCGACGGATTTCTAAGGTTGGTAAAGGGGCCATCTCCAGTAGTGCCACTTGCCTCATCACTTAGTCCTGCCAGCAACCGCACTCCTTCAAGATCCTCAGGTGCTATGCCTAACTCCTTGCACTGCCTATGGTCTTGCATCTTAAAGAACTTTTTCCACTTGATGTTTCTCATGTATAAGTGAATATCTTTTATCCAGTTAAATAAATTGAATTTCTGGAAGGGAACAAATGACAAGCCCTTCTTTAAAACCTCAAATTGGGACGCAGTCAGTGGATAGGTTGATAAATTTACTACCTGGAGTACGTATCTTTCGGTGCTTCCCCAGGTTTTTTGTTGCATAACAGATAATTGCGTGATGATATAAGTGCTGACAAACATATAAATAAGGCAGAAATACAAAATAAAAATACCATTCTATTAATGCATCCATAGATTGATATGTTGATTACATTTTTCCCTCATTTATTTTTATAACCAGCAAATTAAACAGATCTTTAATCATACACATCCAGATAGTTTGGTGTACAACCGCTGGGACCTCCAATACATCCATGAGGATCCCTTGTTCCAGTCCTGATGAAGCACCAGACCAAGCATGCATCCTAACGCTTCGTTCATTCTCTATGGGGCAGCCAGAGACAGCAATGTACTGTGCTCCAGGGGTGGACATACTCTCTGTGGCCCAGTGTGGGGGCCCATCCCAGCTCAAACAGAGATGGTTTTTTTTTTTTACATTTTTTTTAATTTATCTTTTCACTCCCATCCTCTGCCGACAGGGTAACCTGGTCACCTTAGGGTGGAGGTCAGGGGGATGTTAGTTTGGGGTGCCCTGATTAGGACTTACTGTGTACATGCTGCCTGTTGTGCCTAAACTCTACAGCTGAAGGACCTGTGATGATATCATAATCATGTGATTAAGGTTGCCACCAGGCCGGTGTCTCACTGGCAAAGCTGGTATTTTAGTGGCTCCGCCGATTCCGGTAATTTTTTTGTACTGGCAATATTAACTGCCAGTATTTTCCTATATGGAAGTGTTACTAATGAATGCTTCAATTGTGGACCACTCCACTCATTAGTATAGCCTTTACCACCCCCCACACACACACACACCAGTGAGCAGCGAGTGTTCACCGCGGCGCAAACAAATGGAAGAGGTGAGTTCTTTTTATTTTTTGCAGAAACAGAGAACGGGACACTAATGGGGTCATTACTCTTACTGGGGGCACTAATGGGGGGCATTATTAATTTTGCAGCGCACTAATGGGGCATTATTCTTACTGGAGGAACTAATGGAAGCATTATTCTTACTGGGGGCCACTTATGGGGGCATTAGTATTACTGGGGGGCACTAATGGGGACATTACTATTACTGGGGGTATTAATATTACTAGTGGGACACTTATTAACATCAGTTTGAGGGCTTAGTAAGACCGCAGTGTGCACCTGTTTTGTCATTTGTTATTGCTATATTGTTATATTATTTATCACATCCACACTATTGCCATTTTGTGTAGGATGTCTATTGTGGTACTTGTGGTCCGCTGCAGGCATCCTCCACCGTATGCATTTTTGCTGGGGATCGCCATTAGCAACAGGCCACAAGTGCAGGATCTGCTCCCCTGTATATATATGCACAACTGCATTTTTGGGTTGAGCACATCCTGCTGCATGCCACCTTTCAGTTGGTTTGTGTATATATAATTGTTTGGAGGTGTATAAACTCCTATGTAAATGTAGCCTGTTTTCCATCCACTATATCTGGTTATATCTGGCTATATTTAGGTGCACCTGTGAGGCCTGGGCCATATCAGCCAGTCTTGGGTGGGGCTCACAGCCCTCTCCCTCCTCCCATTGCAGGCATGGTTACATGCTGGAGGTAACTGAGGAGTCTGCTGCGAGTCGGCCTAATACATTCCTGTAATTTTGCCCACTGGCCCCTGGTATTGCCCATATGGCACAGGTAGGTGAGTGTTAGGTCCCGAGCTACTTGAGAGACCTTGGCGTGGTGCTCGGGCTTAAGACATGTCCTCCACTGTAGGACATGTTGACTAACCTCTCAATTTTAACATCAGTTTGAGGGCTTAGTAAGGCCGCAGTGTGCACCTGTTTTGTCATTTGTTATTGCTATACAGCTTTCTGTTAAAGAGCATCTGTCGGTAAATTTGTACCTATGACCCTGGCTGACCTGTTGCATGTGTTCTTGGCAGCTGAAGACATCTGTGTTGGTCCCATGTTCAAATAAATGCAAATGAGCCTCTATGAGCAACAGGTGTGTTGCCTTTTAGTCCTAGAGGCTCTGCTCTCTCTGCAACTGCCGCTCCCTGTCTACTTTGACAGGCACTGGCAGTGAAAATGTCATCATACCTGGCCGTGTCAAAGTGCAGAGGGCTCGGCAGTTACAGAGAGAGCGGAGCCTCTAGGTATAATGGTAATGCCCCTGTTTGTATATAATAAAACTCACATGTTTACTGGCTATAAATATTTTCTTTGTTGGGATACAAATATGATTTTTGTAGCTTTCTTTTAAAAAACTTTCAAGAATCTTTAGGCTTTAGTAAAATCTCATTCGTTTTCCACAGTGACTTTAATCTTGATTTTCCTTTTTTAATTTTCTTTTCTTTCCACTGCGTTAAGACAGGGGAATCCATCATTCTCTGGATTGGTGAAGGTTTTGCATGTCCACCACTCCATTCAGCTCTATGGGACTGCCAGAGATGGCAGAATATAAGTACTCGGCTAACTCTGTCCTTTGACCCCATAGAGATCAATTGAGAGGCAGCACTCTTTATTCAAATGGGGAGTCCAAGTCCCCGTTCTCGTAATCGGTAGGGGCACCAGCAGTTGGACCTCGCCAATCAGACACATATCCTTTACCCACAGGAGAAATTAATTTAATGGGACAACCCCTTTAATAGTTTGTCATGCAAAAATAAAAACATGGGCGAATTTATCATGAGGGAAATATCTGAAGTCAGTTCTGCTTGAGTCTACGTTATTAACAAAAAAGACCAATAGGTGTCTTTATTGCCAAAAAGTATATCAACAAGTTTTGTGGCTAGTAGAAGGACACCTCAATGCAATAACGAGGTACAAGCTCCAAAAGTTAACAAACCAAAGAAACAAAAAGCAATGGAGCCCAGCAAGTACTGAAAAATAAATTCCTTTATTACAAATCACTGTATGACAGCCATAAAACCAATAAAAAAGCGGGGGAAAGGAGGTGACAAGGAAAGAGCACCATCCCGGCTCTGCACAGGCCACAGTAAAAACATCAGAGGTACTTATTAGTATACATAACAAGAAATGTTGGTACAGTAAGTCAGCAATAAGTAAGTAGCGCCATCCTGGTTTTTTGCAGCCTGCATATTAGGTGAGCTAGCTTTCTTTATCTCATGTGCTCTCTGTGAAACAGCACACATCTATTATATGGTCTCTTTGCACTTTCTGCTCTTTTGGTCCTTTGTACTTCTTAAATTATGCACTTTGTTATTGATGACTTACTGTAGCAACATTTCTTGTTATGTATACTGATAAGTACCTCTGATGTTTTTACTGTGGCCTGTGCAGAGCAGGGATGGTGCTCTTTCCTTGTCACCTCCTTTTCCCCTCTTTTTTAACAGTTTTATGTCTGTCTTACAGTGATTTGTAATAAAGGAATTTATTTTTCAGTACTTGCTGGGCTCCATTGCTTTTTGTTTCTTGAGTCTATGTTAGTGTTCTTGTACCAAATGTATGAAATCTTACACGTTGCTTGACAAATTTGGTGCATTATTAAACCTAGCAATTTAGTTTAGAAATGCTACTCCAGTTTATTAGGTTATCCCCTCCTCTGGAGAGAGTTTCCCACTTTTGAGACATTTTAGAAAGTGCCATGGAGTAAAATCAATTAATACAGCTAGTCAAGTCCACTTTCCACTTAGACTGCGTCATCTCAAGGGCCATAACTTTTTTATTTTTCTATAGATGTTGCTGTATGAGGATATGTTTTTTTGCTGAAAAACTTGTATCTTTTAGTGACACCATTTTGGAGTACATACAGTTGTGTTCATAATTATTCAACCCCCAATGCTCTAATGGGTTTTAGGGAATTTAGTGTACATTTGAAATTGTGTTCAGAATGAAATCTTACAAGGACTTTTTAAAGAACCAAATGCAACTAAAATGACATCAATTGTTTTTGTAATACAGTATTAACCCCTTTAGGACACATGACGTACCGGTACGGCATGTTTCACGAGTCCTTAAGGACACATGACGTACCGGTACGTCATGTTTCTTAACGGCGATTGCGGCTGTGAAGGGGTTAATACAAACGGGATGCCCACTGAAATCATACAGCGGGCATCCCGTCACAACGCCGAGGGGGGTCATGTGACCCCCCCGTATCGGCGATCGCAGATTCAGACCTGTGGTTTTCTGCGTTTCCGGTCCATTCGGGTCTCCGGTGACCCGATGAACTGGAAAAGAAAGGTGATCGGTGGTGTAATATCACACCACCAATCACCATTCTTGAATTGTGTGCGTTGGTGGCGGTAGTGGCTGCTGATTGGTCCGGGGAGAGAGGCGGGTGATTCAAACACCCAGTGCTCCTCTCTCTCCTCCTCTTTCTCCCGCTGCTGCCGACGTGCCCGCACCTTCCCGCACCGCTCCAGCTCTGCTCCTGCGACCCCCCCCCTGCTCCATCCAGAACCCTCCTGCACCCTCCAGGTAGGTTAGGGTCAGTGAGGGAAAGGTCTATTTAGGCAGGGCTAGGAAGGGATAGTGTAAGTTTTAGGGAAAGAAAAAAAAAACTTTTTTTTTTCAGTGCCTGTGGTGGTTGGGGTCCACAGACCCTAAACCAACCCAGGGGTGCTCTGAAATAGACTATTTCAGTTTTTTTCAGTGACCCGCTGGTGAATCTGATGGTGGAGCAGACAAATCTGTACGCCCAACAGTTCGTCGCTCAGCACCCAGGTTCCTTTTTGGCTAGGCCCGGTGGCTGGACGCCAGTCAGTATTCGCGCAGGCCTACGTACCTGGAAGGGAGGTCGCGGTTGATGAGTCTCTCGTTGCTTTCAAGGGGAGACTCAGTTTCCGCCAATACATTCCCACTAAGCGGGCGAGGTATTGCGTCAAAATGTACAAAATTTGTGAGAGTGCCTCAGGGTACACTTACAAATTTCGTGTGTACGAGGGACGAGATTCCCGTATTGAAACCCCAGAATGTCCCCCCACTCTGGGTGTTAGCGGGAAACTCATGTGGGACCTTATGTACCCACTACTGGATAAGGGTTACCACCTGTACGTGGATAACTTTTATACCAGTATACCCTTGTACCAGGCCCTCTACGCCAGATCCACGTTCGCTTGTGGGACCGTGCGGAAAAATCAGCGCGGCCTCCCTGCCCACCCCTCCAGGTACCTATCCCCAGGGGTGAGACCCGTGCCCTTACTTGTGGAAACCTGCTGTTGGTCAGGTATAAGGACAAGAGGGATGTCCTTATGCTGACCACAATCCATGGTAATGGCACCACCCCAGTCTCTGTGCGAGGATCCTCGGCAACGGTCCTCAAACCCGATTGTATCGTCGACTACAATCGTTATATGGGTGGAGTTGATCTTTCTGATCAAGTTCTCCAATCATATAATGCCATGCGGAAAACCCTGGCATGGTACAAAAAGGTTGCGGTCAACATGGTGCATGTTGCCATGTACAACGCTTTTGTACTATCCCGAAGCGCTGGCAGCACAGGGACTTTCCTCCAGTTCTATGAGGCAGTCCTCAAGGACCTGATCTTTTCAGACCGGGAAAGAGCAGGTCGGAGTACCTCGGGAATTGGAGGCGCCCGGGTCGTCCCTGGCCAACATTTTCCAGGTGTGGTCCCCCATACTGGAAAAAAGGGACGAACCCAAAAGATGCAGAGTGTGTCACAAGAGGGGGATTCGGAAGGACACCACCACTCAATGTGACACTTGCCCCGATCATCCGGGCCTCTGCGTCATCAATTGCTTCAGGGAGTATCACACTTCCATGGAGTACTAAATTTTTATAAGTCCCGACAGTCCCCTAGAAAACATAAAAAGTATGGCTCTAAGACTTTGGAGGCACATAAACATTTTTTTTCCCAAAAATATTAGTTTTAGTGCAGGCATCCTCAAAATGAGGCCTTCCAGATGTTGTAAAACTACAAATCCCAGCATGCCCAGCTACAGGTATCAGCAGGGCATAGTGGGAATTGTAGTTTTACAACATCTGGAGGGCCGCTTTTTGAGGATGCCTGTTTTAGTGTCACCTAAGTCTGAGAGCCATACATATTGGGCATCGCCGCGTCCGTAAAAATCTGCTCTATAAAAATAAAATTTGACCTAACCTCTTTGAAAAACTTCTTAAAAATAAATAAATAAAAACTATGTCCAAAAAGACATTTGTATTATTACATAACACTACAAAAATTGTAATAGCGAGCGATCAAAAAGTTGTATGCACCCCCAAATAGTGCCAATAAAACCGCCATCTCATCCTGCAAAAAATGAGCCCCTACATTATATATTCCCCCCAAAAAAAAAATGCAGCAGCCAGGCTATGGAGATAGTAAAATTATCTATTTTTTGTTCCTAAAATGATAATCTAGTGTCAAATCTGAATAATTCAAATAAAGTAGACATATTAGGTATTGGTGCGTCCGTAATAATCTCCCCTATAAAAATAACATTAGACCCAACCCGTTACAGGAGCGGTGTTAAAAAAAAAAAAAAAAAAAAACTGTGCAAAAAAACCAATTTTTGGGCAAAATTTCCATTTTAATCCATATTTTCCAGTAATAAAGCAAGGGTTAACATTAAAAAAATATATTATTTATTGCCCCAATTCTGTACTTTGCAGAAACACCCCATATGTGGTCGTAAATGGCTATATAGCCACAAGGCAGGGCACAGAACGAAGGGAATGCCATATGGTTTCTGGAAGGCAGATTTTGATGGACTGGTTTATTTACACCATGGCCCATTAGAAGTCCCCTGATGTAGCCTAGACTAGAAACTCCAAAAAAGTGACCCCATCTAAAAACTACACCCCTCAAGGTATTCAAAAATTACTTTACAAACTTTGTTAACCCTTTAGGCGTTCCACAAAAATTAATGGCAAATGTATTAACAATTTTAGAATTTCAATTTTTGTTATATTGCCTCAAAAAAGTATAATATAGAGCAACCAAAAACAAATTTACCCTAAAATAGTCCCAAAACAACAACCACCATATCCTGTAGTTTCCTAGATGGGGTCACTTTTATGGAGTTTCTACTCTAGGGGTGCAGCAGGGGGCTTGAAAGGGTACATGGTGTAAATAAACCAGTCCCACAAAATCTGCCTTCCAAAAACCATATGGCGTTCCCCTCCTTCAATGTCCTCCCGTTTGGCCAAACAGTAGTTTAGGACCACACATGGGGTGTTTCTGTAAACTAGAGAATCAGGGCAACCCATATTGAGTTTTGTTTGGCAGGTAACCCTCACTTTATGACTGGAAAAAATGGATTATAATGGAAATTTTTCCAAAAATTCCAAATTTCAAAATTGTTTCTCCATCTTCCACAAACTGTTGTGGAACACCTAAAGGGTTAACAACGTTTGTAAACCCAGCTTTAAATACCTTGAGGGGTGTACTTTCTTAGATGGAGTCACTTTTTTGGAATTTGTATGCTAGGGTGCATCAGGGGGCTTGCAATAGGACATGGTGTAAAAAAACAGTCCCATAAAATCTGCCTTCCAAAAACCATATGGCGTTCCCTCCTTCAATGTCCTCCCGTTTGGCCAAACAGTAGTTTAGGACCACACATGGGGTGTTTCTGTAAACTAGAGAATCAGGGCAACCCATATTGAGTTTTGTTTGGCAGGTAACCCTCACTTTATGACTGGAAAAATGGATTATAATGGAAATTTTTCCAAAATTCCAAATTTCAAAATTGTTTCTCCATCTTCCACGAACTGTTGTGGAACACCTGAAGGGTTAACAACATTTGTAAACCCAGCTTTGAATACCTTGAGGGGTGTACTTTCTTAGATGGAGTCACTTTTTTGGAATTTGTATGCTAGGGTGCATCAGGGGGGCTTGCAATAGGACATGGTGTAAAAAAACAGTCCCGCAAAATCTGCCATTCAAAACCCATATGGCGTTCCCCTCCTTCAATGTCCTCCCGTTTGGCCAAACAGTAGTTTACGACCACACATGGGGTGTTTCTGTAAACTAGAGAATCAGGGCAACCCATATTGAGTTTTGTTTGGCAGGTAACCTTCACTTTATGACTGGAAAAAATGGATTATAATGGAAATTTTTCCAAAAATTCCAAATTTCAAAATTGTTTCTCCATCTTCCATGAACTGTTGTGGATCACCTAAAGGGTTAACAACATTTGTAAACCCAGCTTTGAATACCTTTAGGGGTGTAGTTTCTAAAATGGGGTCATTTTTGGGTGGTTTCTATTATGTGAGCCTCACAAAGTGACTCCAGACCTGGACTGGTCCATAAAAAGTGGAATTCGGGAAATTTCGGAAAAATTTCAAAATTTGCTTCTAAACTTCTAAGCTATGTAACATCTCAAAAAATAAAATGACATTCCCCAAATGCTCCAAAAATAAAGGAGACATATGGGAAATGTAGAATCATCCCTTTTTGGGGGGGTATTACTGTGTATTCTAGAAGTAGAGAAACTGAAACTTTAAAATTTGCTAAATTTTCCAAATTTTTTGTAAAAATTGTATTTTTTTATGCAAAAAAATTGACTTTTTTGACCCAATTTTAGTAGTGTCGTGAAATACAATATGTGACGAAAAAACAATCTCAGAACGGCCTGGGTAAGTAAAAGCGTTTTAAAGTTATCCACACTTAAAGTGACAGTGGTCAGATTTTGAAAAAATGGCCTGGTCCTTAAGGTGAAATAGGGCCGTGTCCTTAAGGGGTTAAATGTTTTTTTTGTGATTTCTTCATTGACACAATTATTCAACCCCTTAAAGACGACCACTCTTATGAACAGAGGTTCATTCAAGTGTTTTCGATCAGGTATTGAAAACACCTGTGGATGTCAAGGAGCAGCAATCAAGCATAATAAGCCCCAATTAGGCAGATGTAAAATGACTGTGATACTCAGCTCCTTCTAGACATTTACTGGTGTGTTTACAAACATGGTGAAGTCAAGAGAATGGTCCAGGAAGACAAGAGAAGAGGTGATTTCTCTTCACAGGAAGGGTAATGGCTATAAGAAGATTGCAAAGATGTTAAACATACCAAGAGACACCATAGGAAGCATCATTCACAAATTCAAGGCAAAGGGCACTGTTGAAACGCTACCTGGTCGTGGCAGAAAGAAGATGCTGACTTCGACTGCTGTGTGCTACCTGAAGCGCAGAGTGTTGAAAAGTCTCCGTGTGACTGCTGAGGAAGTGAAAAAAGATTTGTCAGATGCGGGTACTGAGGTTTCAGCTCAGACAATAAGGCGCACACTGCGTAATGAAGGCCTCCATGCCAGAACTCCCAGGCGCACCCCCTTGCTGTCTCCAAAGAATAAGAAGAGTCGACTGCAGTATGCCAAAAGTCATGTGGACAAACCACAAAAGTTTTGGGATAGTGTTCTGTGGACTGATGAAACAAAATTAGAACTGTTTGGGCCCATGGATCAACGCTATGTTTGGAGGAGGAAGAACAAGGCCTATGAAGAAAAGAACACCTTGCCTACTGTGAAGCATGGCGGGGGTCAATCATGCTTTGGGGCTGTTTTGCTTCTACAGGTACAGGGAAGCTTCAGCGTGTGCAAGGTACCATGAATTCTCTTCAGTACCAGGAGATATTGGATGAAAATGTGATGCAGTCCGTCACAAACCTGAGGCTTGGGAGGCGTTGGACCTTTCAACAGGACAATGATCCCAAGCATACCTCCAAGTCCACTAGAGCATGGTTGCAGATTAAAGGCTGGAACATTTTGAAGTGGCCATCGCAGTCACCAGACTTAAATCCGATTGAGAACCTCTGGTGGGACTTAAAGAAAGCAGTTGCAGCGCGCAAGCCTAAGAATGTGACTGAACTGGAGGCTTTTGCCCATGAAGAATGGGCGAAGATACCCGTAGATCGCTGCAAGACACTTGTGTCAAGCTATGCTTCACGTTTAAAAGCTGTTATAACTGGAAAAGGATGTTGTACTAAGTACTAAGATTGAATGTCACTTGGGGTTGAATAAAACTGATAATGATGTGAGCACAGAAAAGACATTTGTGGTTATTTCATTATAAATGTTATGTTATATTTGTCTGACTTACAAGTGCCTCTTTGATTTAATTGTAAACAAGATGACTGAAATGATCAAAATTATCGTCAAACTGGCCAAAATACTCAATTTCAGTGGGGGTTGAATAATTTTGAACACAACTGTAGAACTTATTGATTACAGGGGTATTCCTATCGAGGACATTTATAACATGCAGGTACCCCATAAAAGGTGCAAGAGATGTAGGTTCCATTTTCTGTGATCTGCTCCTATCTCAAGAATGCAGGCCCAAAATGAATGGAGAGCAAGCCGCACAAGCACAGCCACCTCTCCATTCATCCCAATAGGACTTCTGAAAGCAGCCTCGTAGGCTGTGCTGCCCCTTTAAGGGCAAGCCCTGTTCTTTAGAAGAGTGGATCCCAGAGGTGAAACTTGTATGTAGCAGACCATTTATGGAATATCCTATCAATTTATAGAATATCCTATCAATATGAACTGGGGGCCTTTGTCAGGTTCCCAGCTACCACGGGAATGCCTAGATGCCATAGCTGCTATGGACCATTGCATCTAGGGGGTTGAAAGGCCGGGATCAAAATATTTTGCAATCATGGCCATTACAATAGGAGCTCAGCTGTCAGTGAGTGCCAGGCTTCCTGCAACATGAAATAATAAAAAATATGCTTTTTCACATTCTAGGTGTTTATTATTAGTAGGCATGGCTGTGAGGGCCCACTAGCTAAAAGCTTGTTAATTGGCTGCCCTGCAGCCTTTCAACAAGCGCCATTAAATCGCTGAACACCGAACTCGAACCCGAACTTATACGTAAATGTTTGGGTTCGGGTCCGGGTACCAAAAACTCTAAAGTTAGGTACGAACCCGAACTTTACAGTTCGGGTTCGCTCAACCCTAGTTCTAAAGAATTTTTTGGTTTTAGTGGGGAAAATTACAGCCATTGTGTGGTAGAGTGTGAAAATTACAGCCCTTTTGGAGTGTATTAGTGGCACAAAAAATGTTGTATTTGCCGTTCAGCGGTGCAGTTATATGTTCTAAAATCCTTTTTGTCGTGTATTAGTGGCAAAATAAAAATATATTTGCTGTTCAGCGGTGCAGTTATATGTTCTAAAGCCCTGTTTGTCGTGTATTCATGGCAAAAGAAAAATATATTTGCTGCTCTGCGGTGCAGTTATATGTTCTAAGGCCCTTTTTGTTGTGTATTATTGGCAAAAGAAATATATATTTGCCGTTCAGCAGTGCAGTTAAATGTTCTAAAGCCTTTTGTCGAGTGTATAAGTGGAAAAAAGAAAAATATATTCGCAATTCAGCAGTGCAGTTATATGCTCTAAAACCCTTTTTGCTGTGTATTAGTGGCAAAAGAAAAATATATTTGCTGTTCAGCAGTGCAGTTGTACCGTATTTTCTAAAGCCCTTTTTGTCGTGTATTCCTGGCAAAAGAAAGATATATTTGCCGTTCAGCAGTGCAGTTCTAAGTTCTAAAGCCCTTTTTGTCGTGTATAAGTGGCAAAATATTTTTTTTTTGCCATTCAGCAGTGCAATTATATGTTCTAAAGCCCTTTTTTGTCATGTATTAGTGCCAAAAGAATGATATATTTGCCATTTAGCGGTGCAGTTATATGTTCTAAAGTTCTTTTTGCTGTGTATTAGTGGCAAATTAAAAAATATATTTGCTGTTCAGCAGTGCAGTTATATGTTCTAAAGCCATTTTTGTCATGTAATATTGGCAAAAGCAAAATATATTTGCCGTTCAACGGTGCAGTTATATGTTGTAAAGCCATTTGTGTAGGGTTGAGCGAACCCGAACTGTATAGTTCGGGTTCGTAGCGAATTTTGGGGTGTTCGGGACCCGGACCCGAACATTTTCATAAAAGTTTGGGTTCGGGTCCGTTGTTCAGTGATTCTTCCCACTTTCTGAAGGGCTGCAAAGCAGCCAATTAGCAAGCGTTTTACTTCTCTGCCCTAAGAAGCCATCATAGCCATACCGACTAATGGAATGGCTATAATTGGCAGAGTGCAGCATGTAACCCAGCCTCTATTTAAGCTGGAGTCACGTAGCGCCACACGTCACTCTGCTCTTCTCAATATAGGGATAGGATTCTGCCGCTTCTGTGAGGGACAGATTAGGTAAGAAATCTGCAGAACCTGTTGTACTTTAATCCACAAGATACAGCAAAGAGAGAGAGAGGGAACTTCAGCAATCCTACATTTCTGTACCCATTCACTGCCAAGGATTTTTTTTTTAAAACCATCTATTACAGGGGTGGGGGTCGACGGCCATTTTAGCCACTGCAGTATTTTTGTGATAAAAAGCTGTGATCCTGGTCCCCAAAGCAATTTGAAATACACCAGCCAAATACATATTTTACATTTCTTCAGTGAAATAGAGAATCAGTGTATTTCTGGCAAAAAAACACGTATTTCTGGTGTTCAAAACAGTCTTGCAGACAGCGTACAAAAACATATTTAATATTTCTGCACGGAAATAGTACATCAGTGTGTTTGCTGGAAAAAAACGTAATTCCTTGTCCACAAAACAGTTAGAAATACCCCGCCCAAATACACATTTGACATTTCTGCCGTGAAATAGAGCCTCAGTGTATTTTTGGGAAAAATAGAAGTATTCCTGCTTCACAAAGCAGTTCCAAATAGACCACCCAAAAATATATATTTAAAATTTCTGCAGTGAAATAGTTAAAAAAAAAAATTTGTAGTTAAAAAGCAATATTCTTGCTTCACAAAGCAGTTGTGCATACAAAATAAAAATACCAACATTTTTCTGTGTTTTATTAAAAAAATCCTTGTTCTGGGTCCACAAACCACTTGTGCATAAACCGTAGAAATTGCTAGGTTTTATTAATAGCAGTTAAATACAGATTTTCTGTGTTTTATTGAAAAAATCCATGTTCTGGGTCCACAAACCACTTTTGCATAAACCGTTGAAATAGCTACATTTTATTAATAGCAGTTAAATACTACTTTTCTGTGTTTTATTACAAAAATCCTTGTTCTTGGTCCACAAACCACTTGTGCATACAGCATACAAATACCAATTTTAAATTGCAGCACGAACATTGTGCTTTACTGTGTTTTACTGAAAAAAAAATAAAACGTGTTCTGGGTGCACCAAACAGTTGCACATACAGCGTATAAATACATATTTTACATTTCTGCAGTGAAATTGAGAATCAGAGTGTTTTAGGCCAAAAAAACTTTGTTCTTGGTCCACAGAGCATTTTTATGACACGTGTACTGCCTTAGTGAACTTAATTGTTGACAATTGGCTGTTAAATTGACACTGGAGAGAAAACATCTGTCAGCTTGGTGGGTGAACTCAAATAATGAGGAGAACATCAAATAAGGGACGTGGGCATGGTCGTGGTGGTGTTGGTTGAGCTCCTGTTGCTGGGAGAGGATGTGGCCATTCAGCGCCAACTACCGGTCCAAGTGAAACACCGTCCTCTGGTGCGAGTAGGGGACAGAATCTGCAGCGTTATTTGGTAGGCCTGAATGTCTCTCTACGCATAAGGAAACCAGAACATGTACTGGCGATAGTAGATTGGGTGGCTGACAGTGCCTCCATGTCCTTCACAGTGTCTCCCCAAGCTCAGAGTTGGCACCTGCAGCTCATGCCCATCAGTATTTCACCTCACCCCCTTGCAAATCAGCCAAGCAGTCAGAGCTCCAAGTCATGCAGCAAACTCTTATGCTTTTTGATGACTCTGTTGGCAGGGTTTCCCCGGCCCATCCACCTAGCCCTGCCCCAGAAGTGGAAGACCTTGAATGCACTGATGCCCAACCACTTATGTTTCAGTATGAGGACATGGGAAGACTGCCGCAGCACGTTTCTGATGATGACGAAACACAGGTGCCAACTTCTGTGGCTTTATGCAATGTGCAGACCGACGAGGAGGGCAGGGGTTATGAATGGGTGGAAGATGATGTGGAGGATGATGAGGTCCTAGACCCAGACTGGACTGAAGGTTGTGCTAGTGACGTGTGCAGTTCTGGGGAAGAGGCGGTGGTCTCACAGAGGCAACAGGACAGCAAAAGAGGGAGCAGGGTGCAAAAGCGGACCGGCCGTTTCAAGGTCAGTACGCCTGCTACTGCCCACCGCACCCAGGAACCGAGCACACCAAGGCCTGCTCCAAGGAGTTCATTGGCATGGCAGTTCTTCACACAATGTCCTGTTGACAAGAAACGAGTGGTTTGCACGTTGTGCCATCAGAGCCTAAAGCGAGGCATAAACGTTCTTAACCTGAGCACAACCTGCGTGACCAGGCATCTACATGCAAAGCACGAACTGCAGTGAAGTAAACATCTTAAAAACCATGAAAGGTCTCAGGCTCCTCCTGCTCCCTCTTCTGCTGCTGTCTCGGCCTCTTCCTCCACCTCTGGCGTCAACGTGGCACCTCTCAACCAGCAAACAGAGGATGTCCCACCAACACCACCTCTGTCACCATCAGCAAGCATCTCCACCATGTCACAGGTAAGCGTTCCGCTGTCCATCTCCAAAAAACTGGAGAGAAAGTGAAAATACCCACCTACCCACCCTCGATCCCACTACCTTTCCAGACGAGCCGTCCCTTCCCTGCACAACCAAGTGGAGGATAAAATCTAGTGTGCGCTGCGCAACAGCATCTGTGGCATGGTCCACATAATCACAGATACATGGACCAGTAAGCACGGCCAGGGCCGCTATATCTCCCTAACTGCTCACTAGGTAAACGAAGTGGCGGCCGGGCCCGAGGCGTATAGCGGTTTGTCCGTCCACCACCGAGGATCGCAGGGAATTATTCTTTGCCTCCTGTTGCCTCCTGCGCCTACTCCGCATCCACCTCCTCCTGCTCTTCTTCTATCACCCCCACATCCGGTCATCGAAAGAACCTCACCCCCAACTTCAGCCGAGCCAGGGGTAAACGTCAGCAGGCGATTTTAAAACTCATGTGTTTGGGTGACAAACCCCACACCGCACAGGAGCTTTGGAGTGGCATAGAACAATAGACCAATGAGTGGTTGCTGCCAGTGAGCCTCAAGCCCGGCCTGGTGGTGTGCGATAATGGGCGAAATATCGTTGAAGCTCTGGGACTACCTGGTTTGATGCACATCCCTTGCCTGGCGCATGTGCTGAATCTGGTGGTGCAGAAGTTTCTGTAAATCTACCCAGACATGTCAGAGCTGCTGCTGAAAGTGCGGTCCGCCTGTGCTCGCTTTCGGCATTCTCACCCTGCTGCTGCTCGCCTGTCTGCGCTGCAGCGTAACTTCGGCCTTCCAGCTCACTGCCTCATATGCCACTTGCCTACTAGGTGGAACTCCACCTTGCATATGTGAGAGACTGTGCGAGCAGCAGCAGGCGAAAGTGGAGTTTCAGCTGCTGCATGCACGGGTGAGTCACTCTGCGGATCAGCACCACTTCACCACCAGTGACTGGGCCTGCATGCGAGACCTGTGTACCTTGTTGCAGTCTTTTGAGTACTCAACCAACATGGCCAGTGTTGATGACGCCATTGTTAGCATTACAATACCACTTCTATGTCTCCTTGAAAAATCAATTACGTCGATGATGGAAGAAGATGTGGCAGAGGAGGAAGAGGGGGCATTTCACAGGCTTTCGGGCCGGTCATTCCAAAGTGGCACAGAGAGTGGATTCCTGCACCAGCAGAGGCCAGGTACACATGTGGCCAGCCAGGGCACAGTTCTGGCAGACGAAGAGGAGGACGATGAGGTAGAGGAGGAGGAGGAACTGGGTTCATTGCAGGGTGGCACCCAATGCAGCTCAGTGCCATCACTGGAGCGTGGCTGGGGGGATACAGAGGACACAGACAATGCACCACCTACAAAGGACAGCTTATCCCTACCTCTGGGCAGCCTGTCACACATGAGCGACTATATGCTGCAGTGCCTGCGCAATGACAGCAGAGTTGCCCACATTGTAACTTATGCTGACTACTGGGTTGCTACACTGCTGGATTCCCGGTACAAAGACAACGTGCCCACCTTAAGTCCCGCACTGGAACGTGATAGGAAGATGCGTGACTACAGGCACAGAAAGGTAGACGCGCTCCTCAGGGCATTTCCAACTGACACGGGGTGACAAGTGGAAGCACAAGGTGAACGCAGAGGAAGAGCAAGAGCTGTGTCATGGCCAGCTCCTCAGAAGGCAGGGTTAGCATGGCCAACATGTGGAAAAGTTTTGTCACCGCGCCACAGCAACCTGCATCACCAGCTGATACGGAACATCTTAGCGGGAGGCAGCATTCGAACAACATGGTCGAACAGTACGTATGCACATGCCTCCACATACTGACTGATGGACCTGCCCCATTCAACTTCTGGGTCTCCAAATGTCCACATGGCCTGAGCTTGCCCTTTATGCCTTTTTAGGTGCTGGCCTGCCCTGCAGCCAGTGTATTGTCTGAACGTGTATTTAGCTTGGCAGGGGGCATCATTACAGACAAACGCAGCCGCCTGTCCACAGCCAACGTGGACAAGCTCACGTTCATTAAAATGAACCAGGCATGGATCCCACAGGACTTGTCCGTACCTTGTGCAGAATAGACAATTATAACTGCCTCAACCATACATTCTTGTACTCCAGTGCACTTATTCATTGAATCCTTTTTTTTCTTTGTACCATTATTTTGGGGGCTACCCCAATTTGAATGAACCTCTCCTCTGTCTGGGTGCCTGCGGCCTAAATTACTGAAAATGGCCTGTTGCTTTGGTGGGTTCATGAAGCTTGTTTTGCTGTGCATTGACCTCTCTCCTCTGTTTGGGTGACTGCGGGCTACATTTATGATAATCGCCTGTTGCTTTGGTGGGTGACTTTAACCTCTTTTTGCCGTGCATTGACCTCTCCTCTGTCTGGGTGCTTGCGGTCTACATTAATGATAATCGCATGTTCCATTGCTGGGTGACATCAAGCCTGTTTTGCTGTCACGGGACCTCTCTCCTCTGTCAGGGTGCGCGGGCCTAAATTACTGAAAGTTGCCTGTTCCATTGCTGGGTGACATGAAGCCTGTTTTGCTGTTACGGGACCTCTCTCCTCTGTCAGGGTGCTAGAGCCTAAATTACTGGAAGTGGTCTGTTGCATTGCTGGGTGACATGAAGCCTGTTTTGCCATGCATTGACCTATATCCTCTGTCTGGGTGGCTGCGGTCTACATTTATGATACTTGCCTGTTGCTTTGGTGGGTGACATTAACCTCTTTTTGCAATGCATTGACCTCTCTCCTCTGTCTGGGTGCCAGGGGCCTACATTTATAATAATCGACTGCTGCATTGCTGGGTAACTTGATGCCTGTTTTGCTGTTACATGACCTCTCTCCTCTGCCTGGGTACCAGGGGCCTAAATTACTGAAAATGGGCTGTTCCATTGCTGGATGACATGAAGCCTCTTTTGCCGTGCATTTCCCTCTCCTCTGTCTGTTTGCCAGGGGCCTTCATTTCAGATAATCGCCTGTTGCTTTGGTGGGTGACATTAACCTCTCTTTGCCGTCCAATGACCTCTTCTCTGTCTGGGTGCCACTACACACTACACTGTTGCAGTTATTTCTGGTGAAAGTGTATAGGAGCGTATTTCAGTACTTCAAGAAATATATATACGCACTTCAATCTTTAATTTTTTCCTGGTCAAAGCGTAGAGTGGCCTAATTCAGTCCAATGAGAAATATATATTCTCAGTTCACTGCTGCAGTTATTTCTGGTGAACGTGTATAGGGGCATATTTCAGTACTTCAAAAAATATATATACACACTTCACTCTTTAATATCTTTCTGGTCAAAGCGTATCATGGCCTAATTCAGTCCAACAAGAAATATATATTCTCAGTTCATTGCTGCAGTGATTTATTTTGAAAGCATATAGGGGCGTATTTCAATACTGCAAGAAATATATATACGCAGTTCACTCTTACATTTTTTCCTGATCAAAGCGTATAGTGGCTATATTCAGTCCTACAAGAAATATATTTTCTTAGTTTACTGCTGCAGTTATTTCTGGTCAAAGCGTATAGGGGTGTATTTCAGTACTACTAGAAAAATATATTCTCAGTGCATTTCTGCAGTTAATTGTGGTAAATGCATTAGTGGCCTATTTCAGTACAAAAGGAAAAATATATTCGTCGCTTTTAGGGGTGTTTTAATTTGTTTAGTTTAGCTACAGGTATGTCAGGCAGAGAAGTGCCAGGCCATGCACAGAGGAGTGGCAGAGGCCTTAATATTTCTGGCGCAAGCAGAGGTCGCAGCAGAGTAAGGGGTCATAGCAGCAGTAGTCGCAGCGAGAGGCCTGAGCTCCCGGTGTCATCTAGCGGTTGTGTCTTGACCAGCAACCCAGTGGTTCTTGATTGGTTAACTCGGTCTTTCACGTCATCCCAAGTGACATTAGACACCCCCAGTCAACAGTCCGTGGGTTTGTCAGACCCAACCCTTAGTTGGCATGGCCCCGGAGCAGGCCCTCACCTGTCCTCAACTTGCCTCTGGCCTTTTCTGTTCCCTCACAGGGAGAAGTACTACATGCAGTGGGCTCAGTTTTACTTTTCAGCGAGGAAGAGCTACTAGAGGACAGCCAGCAGCTACTGCCCAGCCAAGATGTGGAGGAGACATCCGCCGCATCCCCCGCTAGGCGGGCAAGTACTGATGAGGAGAGTGGCACAGGAGCTTGTGTTGCGAGTGGTCAGGCTCCTGACCCAGAGGCCGTTGAGGAGGACATCAGTGATATGCAGACACTACTCGATGATGATGAAGCCAATCTCACTTGGGAGCCAGATGAAGAAGGGGCTTCGTTTTCATCAGGAGAAGACGGTGGTAGCTTGTCGTTCAGGCAGAGGCTGAGCCAGCAAATCGCTAGCGTGGCCGGGAGTCAGTAGGGTTGCAGCAGTGGGAAGTCGGTGCCAAATGGGCACGGGGTAGACCACCCGCTTTGTAGCAGCCTACCTGCCCGGAAAGGAGTGGTGCAAGGGTTCACGGAAGCAGAGGCGGTAGTAGTCAGCTAGTAAGTAGTGTTGGGGGGGAAATCAGGTACTTGGCGGTGTGGCAGTTTTTTGTGAAGCTGCTGGAGGAGGTCAACATGGCCATATGTGGAATATGTGGGCAGAAGGTGAAGCGTGGCCAGGGTGCCAATGTTGGCACTACGGCCCTGCATCAACATATACAGCGTCTCCATAAAGTGGCCTGGGAGAACCGTTGCTCCGTCGAGGCTCCACCACCTCTGCTGAAGGGAGCTGTCTGTCAATCCAATTTTCTGCTGGTCCAAATGCTCCTACTCCTCGTCAGTCATTCCATCAGCAATCGATCACCGAAGCGATTGCCAAGAGACAAGAGTATGTGTGCACGCATACAACTGCCCTGTCCAAGTTACTCCTGTCCAAGTTGCTGGTGCTTCAGTTCCCTCCAGAGAACTGATAGCTTGTGCGGAGCCGAGGTGGAGAGTCCCAAGCCATCATTTCTTTGCGAAAAAGGCAGTACCAGCCCTGCATACTAGAACAGAAGGTGGGCCAGTCTTTGAGCATGTTGGTGTCTGCCAAAGTGTATGATAGCACCGAAGTGTGGAGCTATAACTACGGTCAGGGACAATACATGTCATTTATGGCCCACTGGGTGAATGTGGTTACTGCATAGCCACACCAGAAACTTGAACTGGTCAAGCCGCTTCCGTCTCCACATTGTCAGGCCGTTGGTCCTGCAACAATGTCCGCCTTGGCCTCCTCATCCTCCACCATGTCCTCAGCCTCCACTGCAGGGACAAGTCACAGTGCCCCCTCCAGCATACCAGATGTGCAGGGCTCGGTAGTATCACGCTGTTCTGCACCTGTTTTGCCTTGGCGAACGAAGTTATACAGGAGAGGAACTGCTCCGTGTGATGCATCAAGAAATCGAATCCTGGCTTTCTCCACGCCAACTGAAAATCGGAACCTTTTTGACCGACAATAGGAAGAACATGGTGTTGACGCTGCGTCAAAGAAGGCTGAGCAATGATCCCTGCAGGGCAAACATGTTAAATTTGTTTGTCAAGCACACCCATCTGCAAGACATCCTAAAAATGGCCAGGAAACTTTGCATGCACTTCAGTCACTCGTACACCCTCCTTGAGCTGCAGTGGCAGAACGGCATCCCCCAACATAGGCTAATATGCGACGTTTCCACCCATTGGAACTCCACCTTCCATATGTTGGACCGACTATATGAGGCCATCAATGATTCCTTGATGAAGCGGATAGGAGTACTCCCCTATGTAACTTCGATGTCAGTCAGTGGCAGCTCATATGCAACACCTGCTGTTTGCTCAGGCCCTTTGAGGATGCCACATTATTTGTCAGTCACTAGGACTAGGGTATGAACAACGTAATTGGACTGCTTCATGTCCTGGAACAAATGGTGGTAACAATGGCTGGTCAGGGGACAGGAGATGTGGCGCCTTGATCTCATAGCCACATGACCCCTGTGGGGATTGAACTGGAAGAGGAGAAGGAGGGGGGGGGGGCATTGGAGTGTGTAGCTAAATGGGTGGTTTTTCTACTCAGCTGACAGGACAAAAGGAGCAGAAGCAACCAGAGGAGCTACAGGGCGATGAGGAGGACGAGACAGAGGACCCGAACACACCGTGACAGTATGCATTGGAGATGGAGGCAGGGAGTCTGAGTCACTTGCACAAATGTCATGATGCATGCTCAGTTGCTTTCGTAGTGACAGCCAAATTGTCACCATTTAGCAGAGGGATGACTTCTGGCTCTCCACCTTGTTGGACCCTCGCTACCGGTCCAGAATGGAGGCCTTTTTTACACCTACCGAGAGGGAGGACAAACTGCTACAGAGACCTCCTCTGCCTATCTGCGCGATTGTCCATCCTCTCGCAGGTCTGACCGGGGGTCCCTCTGCACTCACGTTCCACTGCCATGGCTGCTGGTGAGCGGTGGGGTGGCAGGGGCAGTACCAGCTCCATCAGCAGCTGCATGAGTCTACAGTTGCTGTGAAGAAACTACTCACCAGCAGCAACAGCAGTTAGACCTGGGGCAGGACTTGAACTAGCAGGTGGTGGCATACTTGGGCAGACAGCCCCCTGCCACCCCACATTGAAGATCCACTGGACTATTGGGTAGCCAAACTGGATTTGTGGCCGCAACTAGCAAAGTTTGCCCTGGAAAAACAGTCCTGTCCGGCCAGTAGAGTGGCATCGGAGCTGGTGTTTAGTGCAGTGGGGGACATAGTTATCCCAAGGAGAATTCGCATGTCCACCCAAAATGTGGAGAGACTGACCTTTGTCAAGATGAATCAGTCTTGGATCAACCAGGATTTCCAACCACCAATTCCTGAAGCATCAGACTAGATCATCCATGATACCACACCAACACTTTGATACAAGAGACCGGTTTCTTCTGACTACTTTCCTCAGCTACTACTTTGATGCTGCAACCCGCCTAGTGCCACACATCTGATGCCAAGTGCTCCTTATTTCAACCACCTTCGTCAATGGGTACTGGTATTGCCACCCACCGCGCCACTCTGTTACCGGGTCACTTTGTTGTCTCCTGATCCAGCTGCTGCTGTCATCTCCAAGCTATGTCACCTTGCCACTCTGTGGTATCCTCCTGATGCTGCTGCTGCTGCTACTACCATCTCCACATTACTGTATGTCACCTAGCCACTCTGTGTTCTCCTCATGCTGCTGCCATATCCACGCTATGTCACCTTGCCACTCTGTGGTATCCTGCTGCAGGTGCTGCCATATCCACATTATGTCACCTTGCCACTCTGTGTCCTCCTCATGCTGCTGCCATCTCTACACTATGTCACCTTGCCACTCTGTGTCCTCCTCATGCTGCTGCCATCTCCACACTATGTCACCTTGCCACTCTGTGGTCTCCAGATGCTGTTGCCATCTCCACTCTATGTCACCTTGCCACTCTGTGGTGTCCTCATACTACTGCCATCTCCACACTATGTCACCTTGCCACTCTGTGGTATCCTGCTTTTGACATCTCCACACTATGTCACCTTGCCACTCTGTGGTCTCCTCATGTTGCTGCCATCTCCACACTATGTCACCATGCCACTCTGTGGTCTCCTCATGTTGCTGCCATCTCCACACTCTTTTACCTTGCCACTCTGTGGTATCCTCCTGATGCTGCTGCTACTGCCATCTCCACACTTTGTCACATTGCCACTCTGTGATATCCTGGTGCTGCTGCCATCTCCACACTATGTCACCTTGCCACTCTGTGGTCTCCCGATGTTATTGCCACCTCCAAACTCTGTCATTGAGTCGCTATGTGGACTCCTTATGCTGCTTCCACCACCAGAGCCTGTCATTGGGCTACTCTCTGGTCTCCTCATGCTGCTTCCACCTCAACACTATGTTATAGGTGCACTCTGTGGACTTCTCATGCCGTTCCCATCCTCCCCACTTCATGACTGGTCCACTATTTTGGCTTTTGGCCTGGCTGACATCCTTATTTATTTGACACTTCTTCTGATCTGTCAGAAGGAAGGAAAAATGAGACAACGGATCCTGTCTGTGTAGCAGCTTTAAGGCCTGTATGGTCCCACCAGAATTAGCTGGTGGTAGCCAAAAGCAGGAGTGGGTAAAAAACACAGAAGATGCTCCACAGACAGGACTCATTTTTTTTGGGTAATTGTTCTGACGGGTCAGAAAATGGGGAACATTAATCAGTGACGTCAACACAAACTTACTACTGACACCCTCTCCACTCTGTCAGGGGGCTCTACTTGTATAAGCGTTTAATAGAACAGGTTCTGTAGACATCTATGTGGAATCAGCTGACGATGGTGTAAAAGGAGTGCGCTTCTTCTTGAATGCTAACATCTACCTGTAAGGCTGAGTTGATACTTCAGTTATTTGGTCAGTTTTGGCCCCGTGACTGCCCAAATAAGTGAAGTATCCAGTGATTCTAAGAGCGACGCCTGTCATCTGCATGTTATACTGACTCACAGTACTATTTCACTACCAGAGCAGATTCCCTATGCATGTTCCTGCAAGGCACAGTGTTCTACACCCCTATAGAGGCTCTCTGCAGCCCAGAAATAGCTGTTTTTTAACACAATTTGCCACAAATTTTTGAAAAATTCGCTCATCTCTAGCTGACACCCGCCTGATGCCACACATCTGATGCCAAGTGCTCCTTCTTTTACCCACTATCTTCAGCTGCTACTCGTATTGCCACCCACCTCCCCACTCTATCACCAGGTAACTCTGTGGTCTCCTGATGCTGCTGCCACCTACACACTATGTCACCTTGCCATTCTGTGGTCCCCAGATGCTGCTGCCACCTCCCCACTATGTCACCTTGCCATTCTGTGGTCCTCAGATGCTGCTGCCACTTCCCCACTCTGTCACTTGCCACTCTGTGGTTTCCTGATGCAGCTGCTGCCACCTTCACACTGTCATTGTTCCACTCAGTGGCCTCCTCCTGATACTGTTGCTGCCGCCACCTCCACATTCTGTCATTATGCCACTCTGTGGCCTCCTGATGCTGCTGCTGCCACCTCCACACTGTCATTGTGCCGTTCTGTGGCCTCCTGATGTTGACGCCACTTCCACACTGTCATTGGGCCACTACGCACAACGGATCCAGTCTGTGTAGCAGCTCTAAGACCTGTATGGTCCTATCAGAATTGGCTTATGATTTCGTAGCAAAAACATGCAAATATTCCATTCACATGACATCTCTGTTTTGGATCCACTTCTGTTTTTATTTTACATTAGCAATACTGATGGATTACTGACCAAATGTTCACTGAGTGAAGGTGGATGCTCAATAGACAGGATCCGTTTTTTGGGGGTTATTGTTCTAACTGATCAGAGGAAGTGCAAAATAATCAGTGACGTCAACACAAACTTACTGCTTACACCCACTCCACTTTGTCTGGGGGCTCTACTTGTATAAGTGTATCAAATAAAGATAAGAAACGGTGGCATTGCCATCCAATCAGGCAATCCACCCGATCTCCCCTTTCAGACCAATGCGCATGACACAGCAAGTGAACACTCGTATGTGGTGCTCAGCAGCAGTAGCAAATCGAGATAAAGTCTAATGCAGCGTTGAGAGAAATAACAAAAAGAGGCTTGCGGCACTCACTGAGGTAGAGACTTTAACATTCTTTATTCATCCTTGCACAGGACACTTGTGGACGGGGTGCAGGGGCGGACAGCCAGTTGCAGATGATTAGCGGCTACGGCCGTTTCGCACGTGGGATCGTGCTTCGTCTGGCTGCTCACACGTCATTGCGCAAACCTGCTTTTCATATAGGCGGCACTCCGTAGCCATAGTCATGAGCAACAGCTGAGCGCGTAAATTAGTGAAGTTAAAAGGTACTGAAGGGTGCATACATACAGGTTAGTACTACATAATTCATCATATTTTCATATTGCTTGCATGGTTACACATAGTGTTTCAAAACGAGGCCATAATACTGATGCATTCACATTGCGCAGTTAAGCACACGGTGGTGGTGCCAACTGTTCAAATTTCCACCACCCATTATCTACTCAATAATGATGGCAAATACATACTATTTCCCTAAGGAAGGGGGAGGAGCTCAACTTTCAATAGTTGCCACGGCTTTGACTCAATTGCCACAGCCTTGATGTTGTGGTCCCAATTGCAGCCATAATATATGCCTCTACAGGAATACTGACATGTCATTCTTATTGTTCAAACCCGCTGCCCCGGTAGCTCCGGTCCGCATAATCTATCTTGCCTCTCTCTGCAGGAGAAGCCGGTGCTGATCCTCCACTCTGGGGATGGGTCGGACCTGCTCCATTCCCGCAAAAGAGATGCAACGTGGATAACCGCTATGTGCGGTTCTAATGTGCTGAATGAGGCGGGGGCATCCCTTGCCCGAACGAATGGAATTGATGTGCTCCCGTATCCTCTCAAAGAGTGGATGTATCGTTTTGCCAATGTAAAACCTCTTACATGGACAAAAGATTACATACACGACATAGGATGTCCAACATGTCATAAAATCCTTGACTACATGTTTGATTCCTCCTATTAGCAGCCATTTGCTGCACATATTCAGAGCGCAAAAGGAGCAGTGCCTACACCTATGGTTTCCTTTTAACCTTTTGTTTGTAAGCCAAGTCTCAGCCCTAGGTTCATGCAGTGCACTACTGACTACTTTAATGGTTTGGCACTTCCTAAATGTGACCAAAGGGCGTTGGCTGGTAAAGTCACTCAAAGTCGGGTCCCCCTTAAGGAGATCCCAGTTCTCATTAATGACCTGCTTGATGACCTCAGCGGCGGGACTATATTTAAAAGCGAAGGCAAAACGGTAAAGTTCAGTGCTCCTACCTTTCTCAGCAAGCAATGTGTCCCGATCGAGTGCCGCAGCCCTATGTAAGGCCGCCGAGACATTTCTCCGCGGGTAACCCCGGTCCAGCAGGCGGTTACTATGCTCCTTAGCCTGACGACAAAACCCGCCATCGGTGTCGTTGATCCTCCGTAGGCAGACAAACTGTCTGTAAGGGACGGCCTCCTTCACCGATGGTGGGTGGAAACTGGTCTGGTGGAGCAGCGAGTTCGTCGCGGTGGGCTTGCGAAAGCCCGCGGTGTGTAATACACTGTCCTCTACTGTGACGTGCACATCCAGGAAGTCCAGCAACTCACCCCCAAAATTGAGGGTGAATCGCATGTTCATCCGATTGTGCTCGTTCAGATAATCCACAAATTCGCGACACAACTCCTCGCTGCCCGACCAAACCAGAAAGACGTCGTCGACATAACGTAAAAACAAATATATATTCCGCAGGAACGGGTTGTCCACAGAGAATATATACGTCTCCTCAAATATCGCCAGGTACAGGTTCGCGAAGGTGCAAGACACTGGCGGTACCACTGGCCATCAAACTGGAACACATTGCTGGTAAGGACTAAATCATGTGCCTCAAAGATGAAGCTGTTGAACATATTTCCCTTATAGCTTCTATTGAGTACGAGGCCGATAGCCTGGAGCCCTAAATCATGAGGGATCCTTGTGTATAAACTCTCGACATCCAAGGACACTAGGCTAAACTCCCCCCGCCACTCAATAGAGAGGAGTGCGCGGAGGAAGTCTCCTGTGTTCTTAAGGTATGTCGGGGTACTAGAGAGGAGTGGCCTAAGGAGCCAATCCACATAGCCAGACAGTGGCTCCGTCACCGATCCGATCCTGGCCACAACGGCCCGGCCTGGGGGTCGGGTCAGTGACTTGTGGATCTTTGGTACAAAGTACCATATGGGGATTTTTGGATGGGCAGGGATAAGTTTGTTAATTATGTCTTTAGGTAGGAGACTGGCTGCCACATATTTATTTATTAATGTGCTGAGTTTGACGGTTATGCCCAGGATTGGATCCCCTTTCAACTTCTGATACACCGTTCCGTCCCCTAATTGCCTACCTGCCTCTTCCAGATAGTATTCCCTGGACATCAGGACCACATTCCCTCCCTTATCGGCCGGCTTTATTACGATGTTCTCCTGTTTTTTCAACCAAGAAAGGGCCTGACACTCTTCCCCAGTGATGTTAGGGGATGCTGTTGGATATATCAACGCGCGTGTTTCCCTCAATACCCGTTTATGGAACAGGTCTATTGCTGAGCCAGCCGGCATGGGAGGAAGGAAGGTGGGCCTGATGCCCCCTACATACTTCTCTGTTTGGCTACTACCACTTGCCGTTTCCTCTATTTCCATACCAGCTAAGAACTGGATACACTCTATCTTCTCCTCATTAAAGCGGCCATTTAAGTGAAACTCTGTTTTAGATGTTGTAACTGGGATCTCCCCTGGCTACCGGGGCTTGTCAATAGGTGGAGATTCTAAAAACATTTTTTTGAGAAACAATTTTCGCATCGACAGGAACAGATCAATCTCAAAGTCTGCAGGGCAAAACTGCTCTACCAGGCTGATCACCAGACCCCTGTTAAGGAGCAGGATGCAGCCCAGGGGCAGTTCTATCCCTGTGAGGTTCACCACTATATCAGTGGCGCTAGTGATGGACTTCTCTTCATTTGTCTCTTTTGTCGCCAAGAGACCTGTAGTCTCCGTCTCGTTGACTTGAAAGTCTCTTTTGGTTTTTCTTGCACATCTCCCACGTCCCCTTCTCGTTCTTTTTCTAAAGGGATGGGACCACTGGTGGGACCTGCTCCGTTTCCCTCTGACTGGCTGGAGTCAGAGTCTGTTGTCCAGAAATCATTAAGTCCACGTCGTGACATACGTTTAGGGCGAGACCTTTTTTTTTGCCTTCACTTTTAAATATAGTCCCGCCACTGAGGTCATCAAGCGGGTCATTAATGAGAACTGGGATCTCCTTAAGGGGGACCCGACTTTGAGTGACTTTGCCAGCCAACGCCCTTTGGTCACATTTAGGAAGTGCCAAACCATTAAAGACAAAGTAGTCAGTAGTGCACTGCATGAACCTAGGGCTGAGACTTGGCTTACAAACAAAAGGTTAAAAGGGAACCATAGGTGTGGGCACTGCTCCTTTTGCGCTCTGAACATGTGCAGCAAATGGCTGCTAATAGAAGGAATCAAACATGTAGTCAAGGATTTTATGACATGTTGGACATCCTATGTCGTGTATGTAATCTTTTGTTCATGTAAGAGGTTTTACATTGGCAAAACGATACGTCCACTCTTTGAGAGGATACGGGAGCACGTCAATTCCATTCGTTCGGGCAAGGGATTGCCCCCGCCTGATTCAGAACATAGTGGTCATCCACGTTGCATCTCTTTTGCGGGGGGGGGGGGGGGATCGGCACCGGCTTCTCCTGCAGAGAGAGGCAAGATGGATTATGCGGACCGGAGCTACCGGGGCAGCGGGTTTGAACGATAGGAACGACATGTTAGTATTCCTGTAGAGGCATATATTATGGCTGCAATTGGGACCACAACATCAAGGCTGTGGCAATTGAGTCAAAGCCGTCGCAACTATTGAAAGTTGAGCTCCTCCCCCTTCCTTAGGGTAGTAGTATGTATTCGCGATCGTTATTGAGTAGATAATGGGTGGTGGAAATTTGAACAGTTGGCACCACCACCATGTGCTTAACTGCGCAATGTGAATACGTCAGTATTATGGCCTCGTTTTGAAACACTATGTATAACCATGCAAGCAATATGAAAATATGATGAATTATGTAGTACTAACCTGTATGTATGCACCCTTCAGTACCTATGATTTTAACGTCCCTAATTTACGCGCTCAGCTGTTGCTCATGACTATGGCTATGGAGTGCCGTCTATATGAAAAGCAGGTTTGCGCAATGACGTGTGAGCGGCCAGATGAAGCACGATCCCACGATCGAAACGGCCGTAGCCGCTAATCATCTGCAACTGGCTGTCCTAAGGCTCAGTTAGTCTGTTTTGGCCTCGTGACTGTCCAAATAAGTGAAGTGTGCAGTGATTCGAAGACCGACGCCTGTCATCTGCATGTCATACTGACTCACAGTATTATTTCACTTCCACAGCAGACTCCCTATGCGTGTTACTGCAAGACACAGTGTTCTACATCACTATAAAGGCTATCTGCAGCCAGGAAATTTTACGCGATGTGCCACAAATTAATTCTGATCAAACCAAATTTTAAAAAAAATTGAGAAATTCGCTCATCTCTAATGGCGACAAAAACATAAACTGTTTTTTTTTCAAGGTTTTTATTTTATCAGTACCAAAATGCAAGACAAACTACACATATAAGGTATAGCCAGATTCATATTGACCTGGAGAATGAAAGTAACTGGTCAGTTTTATCACATATCGAACGTTGTAAATAAAAAATCCTGTAAACCTGTTGTGGAATTGCTTTTATCTCCAATTCCACCCCATTTTGATTTTTTTCCCTGCTTCCCCCTACATCATATCCATTATTAAATAGTGGCTTTGGAAAGTACAACTAATCCTAAACAAAAAAAAGCTCTCATACGGCTATGTGAATGGAAAAATAAAAAAAGTTATGACTCTCAGAAGGCAGGATGTGCAAGACAAAAACTAAAAAATAAAATAACTCTGGGGTAGAAAGGGTTAAAGGAGTTTAGCTCTATTGAAATAGATGAGGCGGAGCAGCAATACCACCCACAACCTGTGGACATGTACTCAGCAGTTGATTTATCAGAAATGGTATAAAGGAAAACTGGCTAAGTTGCCCATAGCAACCAGATTCCACCTTTCATTTTCCAAAGGGGAACTGAAAAATGAAATGTGGAACCTGATTGGTTATTATGGGAAACTAAGCCAGTTTTTTTTTTACACCAGTTTGATAAATCTCCCCTAGCCTTTTCTGTTACCAAGGACTGTCCAGGAATTTACTTCACCTGGTGCTGACAGATATTTTTTAATACTATACAACCTTTTTAATTTTGAGATCTTTGTGGTTCAAGGACATTATGTTGAGGATATGATGTGGGGCTATGGTCTTTATAAAGGGTCTGTGTGTATTTCTGGAGCTCCTTCCACTTCAATGATTGGTGGGAGACCTGGAGTTCACACCCCCATGATCGGTAGTGATGGCCTACAACAGAAATCAGCAACCTCCTGCACTCCAGCTGTTCTAAAACTACACCTTCCAGATAAGTAAGGCCCCTTGCAGACGAGCGTTCATCACGGAGTGAATCCGCATCGCAGCTACCGGCCTGAACTCCCAGCGCTGGACGGGGTCACATAGCATTATATTGATTTATGATGCTATGTAACCCTTACAGTTCTGGAATGTATTGGATAACACTGGCAGCATTATGTCAGTGTTATCCAATACATTCCAGAACTGTAAGGGTTACATAGCATCATAAATCAATATAATGCTATGTGACCCCGTCCAGCGCTGGGAGTTCAGGCCGGTAGCTGCGATGCGGATTCACTCCGTGATGAACGCTCGTCTGCAAGGGGCCTAAGTGTGCATGCTGGGAGTTGTATTTTTATAGCAGCTGGAGTACTAACCCACAATATTGATAGATAGCAATGCACAAAACAGTTCAGTTTGTGATAATATTTATGTGTATTAATTTGGGGGCTACACGGCGATCTTGGCCGTGACAAAAGATTGCAGTGTAGCAGTGCGGCCAAAGAAATGAATGAGCTCACAGGGCAAATTGGAGTTTGCTGCAGACATGACCCCAGAATAACAAAATATCCAACCCTGCTGGTTATTTAATTTTCATATGTCCTATGTGACAGAGTGGGTGGGATGTTGTTTGGCAAGCATGGGTGATCTTGACTAGCTTGACTAGTTTTCATGGGGGGAAGGGGGTTACAGTAAAGTAGCTGGTCTAGAGGGAAAGCTCGTACAAAATCTTTTTTTATGGGGCCCAGTCATTTATAGTTATGCCCCTGTGCACCAGCAGGTGCAGATAACAGCTGATCATTGAGAATAGGTTGTCATTAACAGGAGCATGAAAAAACAATTTTTATAGGGTTTTCTCCCATTTTCACACTGATGACCTATCCTCATGATAGGTCATAAGTATCTGATCAGTGGGGGTCTGACACCAGCTGTTTTAAGAAGGCAGCGGCACTCCTGGCAGCTCAACAAGCACAGCGCCGTACATAGTATAGTGGCTCTGCTTGGTATTGCACTCTAGTGAATGGGGTTGAGCTGCGCATAGGCCACGTGAATGATGAATGTGTCGTCATTGGCCTAGTAAAAGCAGAGAAAAGGCCACACAGCTCACAAGCCTTCTCAAACAGCTGATCAGCAGGGACCCACGGGTGTCAGACCCCAACTGATCAGGTACTGATGTCCTATCCTAAGCATAAGTCATCAGTATTAAAATCTCAGAAAACCTCTTTAAGCTTCTTACCCCCATGAAAGACTATAACTATTAAGTAAGGGCTTGTTCACATCTGCATTGGAAGCTCAATTCAGGACTTCCGTCACATATTTCATCAAAAAGACCTTTTTTTGTCTGGTAAAAAAAACAAACCACCCCCCCCAAAAAAAAAAAAAAAACGGATACCAAATAAAAACTGGATGGATTGCATTGTAGTCAATGCAGTCAGTTAAGCTTTGTTTGTCTTAGTTATGTGCCGGATCCAGCAATTCCGTTATTTTCGCTGCTCTGCTCTGCTCTTCTAATGGTGGTGTGAAAGAGCTCTCAGTTCTCTTTTGTAAGAGCATTGTAACTTTGCCCCACATGTGAACATAACTACTACAAAAGTAATAAAGCACACAAAAATAAAGAATAAAAAATATTATTATCCAGATAAGCATAGAAAGCAGGTATAATCTCAAAAAGGTAGAACTACACTCACATCCAAGAAAGCAGATGAAGTGCAGCCAGATATCACAAACACATTACTTTCCCAGTTTCCCAGACTTAAACATATAAATGCACGTAACGTGCATTTATATGTTTAGGAAACTGTAAAAGTAATGGCTACAAAGCCTTAGCTGTAACAATATCTATAAATAAAGTATAAGTATCTACAAAAGCATCACATGAATATAAGGTATAAGTGACTACAAAAGCATCACATAAAAATACCTTCTTAGCTTTTTCTGGAGAGTACTTATCCCTAATATCCATGTAATGTTTTTTAGGCACTTAGACCTTATTTGAGTCAATTGTTTATTGCTAGAATTACATCTTAGGCTTTGTTTGGCGATGTGCAATTATTTTTGAACTAGTAAATGTAATGTATATGTGATATTCGACTGCTCTTCCTCTGCCTTCTTGGGAGTCAATGTTCTCCCAACTTTTTTAACTTATAACTGGTTTGTATTTTTAGCCAGAAAATAATAACATTTTCAGACATTTGCTTTTATGTCCAATGTAACATTTGTAGGAGATGGTTTTGTGCCCAGTTTGTTTTTTTGTGTTATTGATTTTCTGTTTTACTAGCTATATATATATATCACTCACTGGCCACAAAGTTACTGGGTAAAGACTGACCTCCTTTTACAGAAGTAATGTAGCATCCATAAGCTATAGACTTGCAGAGTGAAAAAAGAATATTTATGTATATAAAGATATATGTTTCTTTACTGTATAGAATAACGCAGTCTGTTTTACTGCATACAGTAAAAAAGGTATGCTAGTGTATACCAGCCCAACAGAGGCTAAAAGTAAACTTTTTTGGCCCTTGTCAGGTTAATAGGGATGTACCAACTTGACATATGTGGCAGGAACTTTCGTAATGCAAACGGAAAATGTACACTTTAACGCAACAATCAATGATCACACATTATCGTGCAAACACGATAATGCTGGGTTTGGTTCTTTATAATTTATCCTCCGGGTTCTAAGTTTTTGGTTTGATTTTGGCTTAGGCTAAGTGCATATCCATGGTAGAGATTCCTGCAGGAGCCTCCATGCATATTCTGGCAGAAAAGGACAGAATAGCGTGACGGAAACCCAACAAGCCCTTTCATAGTGAATGGAATCCGCTGTGCACCTGCAGTCTCTGGCATTTATTCATAAACTGGAACAGAATACTGTAAATACTGTAATCATAGAGATGATGTTCACTTAGCTTTATATGATATTGGATTCAGTGATCTTTATTTTAATTTTCCCTATACCTTTCATCTTCTTATAATGTGTGCTAGCATAGCAAGGAACATAATTCCTGCACTCTGACATCTCTGAGAAAATGTTTTCTTATGCACTAAAAAAAACCTTATTTGTCCCTGTCCGACCACATTTTTAATTTTCTAATTCATATCAACAAGAGACTACAGATAACGAGGGGAGCAGCTCACTTAGGGTCCTTTCACACTTGCGTTCTGAGGATCCGGCAGCCACTACCGTCCCGCCGGATCCGTCAGAACGCAAGTCGTCTGAAGCATTAAAAGACTGATCAGGATCTTGATCAGTCTTCGAAATGCTTTCAGGTTACTATGGCAGCCAGGACGCTATTAAAGTCCTGGTTGCCATAGTAGGAGCGGGGGAGCGGGGGAGCGGTATACTTACAGTCCGTGCGGCTCCCGGGTCGCTCCAGAATGACGTCAGAGCGCACCATGCCCATGGATCACGTGATCCATGCGATCACGTGATCCATGCATGTAGGGCGCCCTGACGTCACTCTGAGCGCCCGGAGCCGCACGGATGGTAAGTATACTGCTCCCCCGCTCCCCACTACATTTTACCATGGCAACCAGGACTTTAGCGTCCTGACTGCCATGGTAACAATTGAGAAAAAGCTAAAAGTCGGATCCGGCGATGCACCGAAACGACGTTTAGCTTAAGGCCAGATTAATGCCTTTCAATGGGCATTAATTCCGGATCCAGCCTTGCGGCAAGTGTTCCGGATTTTTGGACGGAACAAAAAGCGCAGCATGCTGCGGTATTTGCTGCGTCTCTAAAAAAGTTCCGGTCCTGAACTGAAGACATCCTGATGCATCCTGAACGGATTTCTCTCCATTCAGAATGCATTGTGATAATCCTGATCAGGATTTTTCCGGCATAGAGCGCCGAGGACAGAAATCTATGCCGAAAAACAAAAACGCCAGTGTGAAAGGACCCTTAGTCACTAATGCATTTGCACTTGGATTTTCCTTTGGGTTCTGGTAACACCTCAAACATCAGCAGTTCAAGATTCCAAACTATTAAAGACCATCTTTGGTGTTAAAAATAATTTACGAGTTTCATACCTGTGTCTTTCACAAAGCATGCAGCTCAAAAAATTAAGTAATTTAAGTGTAATTTTTGTGCACTGCTCAACGAAAAATCTTGTTATTTTAATCTGTAACATGAACCAAGGATACCTGTGACAGGGGTCCACAGAAACTGCGCTTTTTAGTTGATATAAATATCAATGTTCTGTGCATACAGCAGTGCAATTAGTAAGTATACTTTTGTAATCTGTAGCAGAAAAATATTGGGAGGAATTTATGAAGTTGCACATTTTTCTGCAAGCCCTACTTATAGAGATGAGCGAATGAATTCAAAATGAATTGAATTTGTTATAAATCTCCCAAAGATTCTACTTATAATGAGGCGAAAGCTATGGTGATTGGATTCAGACAAATCAAGCACCATGGTGCTCGGCAATTAATTTATTAAATTCAGTACAGTAATGAGGGAAACAGGGCAGAGAAGATTAAAGGAGTTGTCCGGGTTCAGAGCAGAGCCGCAATGGGCAGGGCAATGAAAAGCAAAAGATGTGTGCCATGTGATCCACAAGTGAGAATGTGGATGCTTGTAGTAGAGCAAGCAGTAGCAGCAGCAGCATGTGGATCTCCCACTAGAACAGATTTGATTTGGGGATACTTCTAAGTAGCCTTCAGGTCTTCACCCTTTAACTCTGGACTCTACTGCAGGGGAGTTACAAGCAGGGGCGTAGCTAGAAATGACTGGGCTCCACAGCAAATTTTTGTATGGGGCCCTCCCCCCGCGCGTATATTATAGGGGGGGTGTTATATGGCTGGGTGGCTACTACTGGCACATTATAGGGGGGGTGTTATATGGCTGGGTGGCTACTGGCACATTATAGGAGGGGGTGTTATATGGCTGGGTGGCTACTACTGGCACATTATAGGGGGTGTTATATGGCTGGGTGGCTACTGACACATTATAGGGGTGTTATATGGCTGGGTGGCTACTGGCACATTATAGGGCCTATAATGTGCCAGTAGCCACCCAGCCATATAACACCCCCAAACTGGGCCAAACTGTGAAAGGGGGGGCCCGCCGGCACAGAGGACAGTCCTGCACTGTTGGCAACTCGGCAATTAGCCTGCGCAGCGTCAGCCAGGGCTGGGACAAGGTCCACCACCAACAGAGGCTGAGCTGCCCAAGCGCGCCCCCCCCTCCAACTTGTGGATGACACTGCTATGGGGGATCTGTGATGGATGCGCTCGCTCACTGGCCTCGCTGTACTTTTTTTGGGGGGTGATTGTGACCCCTACTTACTCATTTAACTGAACTGGCCCACTGGTTATTCAGATCTTGAGGATAAAAGGAAAATATTTATCCCTGCATCTTGATAAATATTAATTGTGGACAATAAATCCCCTGATGAGTCCATCTTTATGGATGAAACGTGACGCGTAGGGACGTAGTTAGGAATCAATAGGGTATAGGCCCAATACACAGGTTCAGGTCCGGTGTGGGGTCGCCCCTGTCGGGGCGGGTGCTCTGCGTGTGTAGGCAGGCGGCATTGTAGGTCCCTTACCCCTACTACTATAGGGACAATTAGGGTTATAAAGGATAGTCCGCCACTGTCACAAGATTAAGCAAGCAGGCATCTCCACCCCACATATGTTTGCATTCAAAATATGTAAGTAGCAATTATTGTGAAGGCTTGAGGTAAGCTGTTTTGAATATGCACTTATTATAAGAAATATTACACAGTGGGGAAATTTCTATACAGAATTTTAATAGCAGAATTAAAAGCTATGTTTTATATGTCTAGTCCTTGGTGTGGATTATAATTAGATCTGTGATGGATGACACTGTTATTGGGGAATCTGTGGATGACACATATGTGTCATCCACAGATCCCCCCTCCCCATAACAGGGTCCGTGTAGGAATGACTCCCAATACAAGGGGAGAGGCTGTGGGGTTGTATCTGCTTTTTTGATGACAGTAGTGATTTACTACAGTTATATAGTTAATAAGATTATATCCAGTGAGCGGGGGGGATGGGGGGTGTAGTAGAAAACAGTCACACTGCACGGGCCCTGCTGTCATTATGAAATAGCATATGTGACCCCACCTCTTTTATTGGTGGTCATTCAGTAAATTAACCCTGTTTTGAGGGGGTGGGGGGGTATCTGTGGATGACAAATATGTGTCATCCACAGATTCTCCCCAAAATAGGGTTCATTTAGTGAATGACCACCCAAATTCTGGTGACCCAATACATGGGAGATGCATCTGCAGAGCTTTTGTATAATGCCACCCCACTCTGTAGTGTCCCCCACACAGTAATGTCCGCCACACTGCCCCCCACACAGTAATGTCCACTACACTGCCCCCCACATAGTAATGTCCGCCACACTGCCCCCCACACAGTAATGTCCGCCACACTGCCCCCCACACAGTAATGTCCGCCACACTGCCCCCCACACAGTAATGTCCGCCACACTGCCCCCCACACAGTAATGTCCGCCACACTGCCCCCCACACAGTAATGTCCGCCACACTGCCCCCCACACAGTAATGTCCGCCACACCCCCCTCAACCACACAGAAGTGCCCCCACATAGTACTGTAATTTGTCATGCTCTCCCCCTCTTGTCATTCTCCCCCTCTTGTCATAATCCCCTCTTCTTGTCATGCTTTTTCTGCCCCCTGTCATTCTCCCCATCTTTTCATGCTCTTTATACCCCCCATGTTGTCATGCTCTTTCTGCCCCCATGTTGTCACAGACTTCATGTAAGGGGGCCCGGCATTTTCACTGTACTTAATGCCGGGCCCCGTCAGAGCGCTCCTCTCACCTCCATTATGTTCACTGCTCCAGGCTTCCGGGATCAGGCCCCAGCGCTGCCACACATTAAGCAGGTGGGCGGAGCCTAATGGAGGTCCGTTAGGCTCCGCCCACCTGCTTACTGTGTTTCTAGTTAGAGGCCGGCCCCTGCCTGCTCCCCAGCCTCTGTGTCGGCCCGGCCCTGGCGTCAGCTGATTACTGGGGCGGGGAAGCAGAGGAGAGAGGACATGTGCTGCCTGGCGCTGGGCTCCTTGACAGCCGGGGCCCCGAAGCAGCCGCTTCCCTTGCTTCCCCGGTAGTTACGCCCCTGGTTACAAGACCACTTCTTCTTAGAGTGGACTCTGTTTAACTGACTGCTGACCCACAGTATTTAAGAGATACTAGTGCAGAGAACTGAGGGATCAGGCAAAAATATAAGGGCGGGGTGAGGTCAGGGCAGGCAGGATATGATAAAAAGTCTGAGGTCAGGTCAAAGGGGGCAGCCCAGGGTCAGAACAGAACCAATCATGGAAAATAATGCACTAAAACAATAGATGCAAACATAATATATGCACTAAGCCCTCAATCTAATAATACATTTTAAGACTCTCAGCCAATATATTTTGTTCAAAACACATCTGTGCCCACCTACCCTGGCCAGGGTGGTCTCAGTCAGGCAGGTCCTACTCTAAACCTACATATGTTGTATGGGCATCTGTATTCAGGAGAGCAGACCCCGCACATATGTATCTCCCATATGGCAATTTTCTTCCTTAGCGCCTACAGACAAAACTAGAACAGAATGGGGGGGAGGGCACATTTGAGTGGGCACCCAACCCAATGGCCCCCTCCAATGCGTGTTTACAACTGCAATGGCACACCCGATAACAGAGTTTCCATATTCATTTTTTTTTTTTTTTATTTGACAACGTTTCTCTAAGCCAAAACTGTGTGTGGATCATAAAGGGGGAGAAAATACTGTATATCAGACAGGTGCTACTACTCCTCTTTTTTTCAATACACTCCAATGCAATTCAATAAAACACAAAACCTCAACAAAACCTGAGTGTGGATACCCCACCTAATAATAGCAGTTAAATCAAATAAATAAAAAGGCAATTAAATGTCCATATAAGCCCATAAAAGGTGGAATGTTATAGTAGACTTCAGTCTAAGTTAATAGATAGTAATGTAAAATGCTGCGTGCCCTGCAAGTGAATGGCCCTCTGCTACCGGTCACCAATCGATTATTTAAATGGGTATGGTGAAATTAACATAGCCCTAATGAGTGGTGGATGTAAATCAATCCTGTGATAGGCTCTCCTCAAAACTGGATGCAGTATGGCAATGCCTGGTAGTAGTCAATATCAAACAATAAGGGGTTATTTATTAAGACTGGTGTCTTAGGACTGCAGGTAACATCTAAATTATCTGTTCTCAGACAGTTATCGGCGTGTTATCTGTGGTTTTACATAGGACTGCGGGAACATTACACTATGTTATCTGCATTCTGATCATGAAGCAACATAACAAATATCATATTTGTCAATTGTCATGTTACATCATGGGCGAAGTGCAGAAAATGTATATCGTGTATGTATGTAACACTACACAAAATACAGTAATCAGCCTTCCTGAGGGCCAAAGGGCCAATGGAAAGAGGAGGCTCACCACCGCAGCTGAAAACCAAACTTCATATTATTGGGAGAAGTAGAGAAGAGTGTACATGTCCTTTCCTGTACAGTCCACAGACTCCACACTAAAGTGTAAAGACATCACTCAGCCAACCATGAATTAAGCTGTACAGCAGCGGCCAGTTCCTACTCTCTGGGTCCTCTTGTCTCAAGCCTTTGCGGACTGGTGCGCAACACACAACATCTCAACGTAATGATGTGACACCATGCACAGCCAACATAGCCTTATTTATTAAAGGGACAGCTGCCGGGTATAGTGATTCACCCGCCTGTCGGTGGGCCTGGGTTAGCTGTGCCTCTCGGATCACTAGTTTAGGGCAATCACATTAATTTGATTCTGATGGTGACTAAGCCACTTATGGCCACTGTTATTGGCACATTGTAAAAATGAAGCGCTTACATTAAACTATGACTACCATTACCGCTTGGATGAGAATGCTACCTCCAATGTAATGCTACCTCCAATGTTGACGGTAAATCAGGAAGAGGTAATGGAAGAGGTAAAACTGTGGAAGATGAGAGCACACAATTTCAATACTGTAGACAACAAGACTTACTGTAAACAGTTAAAAAAGTGAAGGTTTTCCAACAAAAAAAAACACCTTAAAAATAATGTGAAGGAGGATCTGAGTAGTAGTGCAGCCGCTTCTGCTACATTTGGAGTGTGCATCTCACTACATTTATTAACACAATATTTTTACTAAAGTGCGTTCAGTATCATAAATTGTCATTGATGGGATGATATTTTTAAATAAAACACTGGTTTATAAGTTTGTAACCATAACATCTTATAATGAGTTCTTTCTTTCACAAAATAAATGTGGAGCCCCAGTATTGGGTCTACAACACAATGAAAGCCAGATATCCCTCAAAGGAAGGAAAACCACGCAAAGGAGTGTCACCGTTACAGAGATCACCAAATCCACCATATTTAGTGGCCCCTATGTCAAGATCCTGCTTTCTTTTACAAGCTTTAAGTATGTGACGGGGAAAACCTAAGCCAGTTATCCACAGACAGCAGTTTCGGGGTGTTGCCCCTCATCAGTATGGAGTAGGATTCTGGCTAACCGGGAGCAATGCCTTGGAGACTACTCAAACAAAACAATAGCTGATCTCAGGAAGACCAGCTACAGAAAACACCGCAGAGCTTCATTTAAGAGTCTCAACACAGCAATCCAAAGTGCAAAGCTCCCTGGGAAACAGTAATATGCAAAATAAATGTGGAGCCCCAGTATTGGGTCTACAACACAATGAAAGCCAGATATCCCTCAAAGAAAGGAAAACAGAGCAAAAGGGGGGCCCCATTACAGAGATCCCAAAATCCACCATATTAAGTGGCCCTTATGTCAAGATCCTGCTTTTCTACAAGCTTTAAGGATGTGATGGGGAAAACCTAAGCCAGTTTTCCATCCACAGACAGCTGTTTCGGGGTGTTGCCCCTCATCAGTGTGGAGTAGGATTCTGGCTAACTGGGAGCAATGCCTTGGAGACTATTCAAACAAAACAATAGCTGATCTCAGGGAGACCAGCTACAGAAAACACCGTGGAGCCTCATTTAAGAGTCTCAACACAGCAATCCAAAGTGCAAAGCTCCCTGGGAAACAGTAATATGCAAAATAAATGTGGAGCCCCAGTATTGGGTCTACAACACAATGAAAGACAGATATCCCTCAAAGTAAGGAAAACCGAGCAAAGGGGTGTCTCCATTACAGAGATGACAAAATCCTCCATATTAGGTGGCCCCTATGTCAAGATCCCACTTTTTTACAAGGTTTATGGATGTGATGGGGAAAACCTAAGCCAGTTATCTATCCACAGACAGCTGTTTCGGAGTGTTGCCCCTCATCAGTTTGGAGTAGGATTCTGGCTAATCAAGAGCAATGCCTTGGAGACTACTCAAACAAAACAATAGCTGATATCAGGTAGACCAGCTACAGAAAACACAGCAGATCCTCATTTAAGAGTCTCAACACAGCAATCCAAAGTGCAAAGCTCCCTGGGAAACCGTAATGGGGGCAACTTAATATGGTGCATTTGGGATCTCTGTAATGGAAACACCCCTCTGCTCGGTTTTCCTTCCTTTGAGGGATATCTGGCTTTCATTGTGTTGTAGACCCAATACTGGAGCTCCACATTTATTTTGCATATTACTGTTTCCCAGGGAGCTTTGCACTTTGGATTGCTGTGTTAAGACTCTTAAATGAGGCTCTGCAGTCCTTTCTTTTGTATACTTTGACATCTTTCCACCCAAGTCATATAAAGATGGCAGCACCATATGGAAAGTGTTTGAATTAAAGGCGTAACAATCAATTAGCTGCAGATTTTTTTGCCTGAATACAACCAATGGAGACGAGACTTAGGTCTAAAGCATATAAGAAAGAATACATCTAATTAACATATTCAAAAGTAAAGTCTGAATATAGGATAGCCTGAATTCCTGGTACATATGGCAGAAATTAGGATAATGATGGGCATGTCAGCACCTTTCTGTGTTCTTTAAAGATAGACAATTCATAGAGTCATAAAGAGAAACTATGAGATTAAGAGGGACCTAAAACATCAATAAAATATTTTCAGAGTTTAATATATTCTGTTGCTACTTTTTGCTTTTTATGTGACTGAATACCACTTTTTATTTTATTTTTTTAATTTTGATGGGAGAAAAAGAATCGATTGATATAAACTGAAAATAGTATTGATATACCCATATGCAGACTACATGCAGATGCTGACTCTCTGTTGATCTGCTTGATGTGATGAAACGCATAGGTGAGCTGTGCCTTGAATCAGACTTCATGCAGGGACACTGTAAAGGATTATATAGTGAAGTTTCAAAGTCATTTATGACCTACAGCATCTGGGCCGGTTGTCAGTAGCCATATATAAGTAATAATTGGTTAAAATTAGTTGTAAATAGAGATGAGCAAACCACTCGAGATTTGTTTTGGGTCGGGTTAGCTAAATATATAAAAAAGTTCGGCTCGGACCAAAATTGATTCGGGACAAACCAAAGTTGCTACAATTCCCTGAAAGTTGGTATATAACCCCCTCTAGCCTCCTTCCTAGGACTCTGAATTTTTAGGAAAACTTCATATCTCCTTTTGTTTATTTTTTATGATTTTTTTCCCCCTCTTAACTCCCCAAACTCTGAAACGCAATGACAGTAATAGTAAGTGATATCTGAGTGACACTGACATACATAGCTATGGGTAAATGCACCTTTGACGCTGTTAACATACAGCATGTAAAAAACACACAGAGCTGGCACGTGTTATGCTTTTTCATATTCCAAAGCTTCCAAAAATTGTCCTTTATAAAGGGCAGATGATGTTTAAACACACAAAGTGTTATGGAATTAAAACAAAAGTTGCTTGGGGGACCAAACGTCCAAAAATTATGCCTTGATAGGGTTTGGAATGTATTCCCGTACGACACGCACAAGTGTTGATAGTCCGAAGAAAAAGTGGCTCCTTGTGAACAAGCCAAAAAAAATTCTCCCATTAATTGGGAGCAGCATCAGTGAGTGTGGCTTACCTCTTACTCCTAACAGCTCCTCCAGGTGTTCACTGTGAAGTGCAGCTTGCCACACAGCAACATCGCAAGGAGTGGCCTGCATTTCTCCGCCATATGAGAGTACAAAGGTACTACTACAATGGTACTACAGTGACTGAACCCCAGCAACCTGGCCAGGTGGGGGTTCAGCTTGTAGACCACCTAATTGCTAGTGGAGAAAAGTTTATTCATGGACAAACCTTCCATTTTAGATGTCTCATGATGGAACCGAGGACAAGGAGGAGTCTAAAGGAGGACCTTTCATGGTTCCAGACATTATGAAATAAGTGGCAGGATATGTAGGGCATAGAGCAGGGATCAAAAAATGCTTACTATTTTTTTGGGCGCCGCTCCGTTCGCCTGCTGTGCCCCGGTTGAATTCTACCGCCTGGTATCCTAATTAATAGCATCGGAGGAGACTGCCCTGTTTCTAAATGGGCGTCTCCTTCCTCCTGGCTGTAGCGCGGTCTAATCACAACGGAGAGTGTCACAGCCAGGGAGAAAAAAAAAACACCTTCTCCCTGGCTGTAGCACAGTCCAATCACAAATGAGAGCTTCACAGCCAGGAAGAAGGTGAGTTCATTGAGAAACATTGGCAGTTTCCTCCTCCCTTTACCAATGCTATTCATTAGCATACCAGGAGAATTTAACAGGGGCACAGCGGTCTGGAGCGGCGCCCAGAAAAAATAGTAAGCGCTATTAGATCCCTGCTCTATTCCCTACATAACCTGCTACTTATTTCATAATGTCTGGACCCATGAAAGGTCCTCTTTAACAGGAGAAGAAGAAGGTAATGATGAGCGACTTTCTTGAAAATTCAATTCGGCTGATATGCTGAATTTCACAAACAAATTCGATTTGTGAAGAATTACTTTTGCCACGAAGCGCATTTTATTGTGAGAAGCGGGTGCAATGACAGCGAGCTGCGATAGCGCTGCCCCCGTCATTGTACCCCTCAGATGCCGCGTTCATAAATGATTGTGGCATCTGAGTGTACAAACAGTGTAAAATGAACATAAAAAAAACATTACATCAAACTTAGCGCTTCTATTTGCTCTCGACAAGCCGGCCGCCTCCATCTTGCTTGAAGATCTCAGCTGAAATCATGTGCTACATGAGATTACGGCAGCACGCCGGCACGGGATTTCGGCCGAGATCTTCAAGCAAGATGGAGACTGGTGGCCCTCGCGCGCAAATGGAGGCTGTAAGTTTGAATTTCAGGATTAATCGATTTGCTGACATGAAGCACGAGGAAATTCAGCTTCTAGGTGAATCAAATAATTCCTGAAATTTGGATTGAATTCTACCTTATGGGATTCGATTCGCTCATCTCTAGTGATGATGAGGATGACAAAGATTCCGTATTGCTTGGGGATGTGGGTGGGCTGCCACAAAGAGAACTAGGTAAAGGAGGACAGACTTGTTCTGAATGGGAATGCTGGCCAGTTGTATTTTCCCAAAGGATACAGTGATGCAGCCTCATGTGGTGCAATAGACCTCTGGTAGCTATGAGTTTGAACGGCCATGTTATATATTAATCCAGCAACTCTTGCACACCGCTGTGGTTTTTTGTGCCCGCCTTGCGGAAAAAAAAGCGCCATATGGGAGTTGCTCACAGCTACAGGCAGCCAAGCTGAGCTTAGCTCTGGCATGTTTGGGGCCTAACCCACCAGCAGTGTCACATACTGGGCTGTTCTTTGGGAAGTACATGGCCTCTGCTCTTTATTGCTGCTGCCACCATTCTGAACTGATGTTGCCTCCTCCTCAGCACCCCTATCCACTTCCCAGGTCCTGTCCAGCACACAATCATCTATGGAGTCCCTTTTATCAGACTGTGAGGACCCGCTCCTGAACCCTCCTCCCCCGCTCTGCGTTTTACCCAACTGCCACTGTTGCTGCCCCCACCACCAATGCTGTGGCTACAAGTGCCACTATTACCACCACTATATACACAGGTATGAATGGGGTCCCCAGCCTCCTTCCCAAACTCCTCCCCAGGACAGCCCAAACAGTGAGGTAACTGGTGCTGCTACTACCCAGATTCTGGATTTAGGTCTTTCATTTGGAACCCTTCCATAGCCCTGTCATTTTTGGGTCTCTCAGATAACGTTATGAACTACTCAGTGTATTGGTGTAGTAATCATTTATATATGCTAGTTTGAATACAATCAACAACAACCCCCTGAAAAGAATTAATTGGAAACAGAAATAAAGCAGAACAGATTTAGACCTAAATTCGTTATCACTCACAGATAATGTTGTGTGCTACCCTGTGTTTTGCTGTAGTAATCACTCATATATGTTGGTTTCATTAAATTGAACAATCCCCCAAAAATTACATTTTAACCGCGTGGATATAGAATAAACAGAAATGGACAATTGAGGCCTGACCCTAAAATTCACATTAACACTCACAGGTAAATTGCTGCCCTAGGCTGTGTATTGTTGTAATAATCACCTATATATGCTGTTTTAATTACATTGAACAATCCCCCAGAAATTACATTCCAACCGTGTGGATACAGAATAAATGGAAAAGGACAATTGAGGTCTGGCACCCAAACACTCACAGGAAGATTTGGTGCCCTACCCTGTGCACTGCTATAGTAATCACATGTATATGGTTGCTTAATTAAATTGAACAATCCCCCAAAAATTTTAACTTCAACCATGTGGATATAGAATAAACAGAAATAGACGATTGAGGTCAAATTCACATTAACATTAACAGGTAAATTGCTGCCTTATGCTGTGTATTGTTGTAGTAATCACATATTTATACTTTTTTAATTGAATTGAACAATCCCTAAAAAACTTAAACTGCAACCATGTGGAAATGTAATTCAAGGAAACAGAAAATTGAGGCTTGATGCTCAATTTCATGTAAACACACACAGGTAGATTGCTGCTCTATCCTATCCTTTTTCTGCAGTAATCACGTATATATGCAGGTTTAATTTAATTGAACAATTCCCCTCAAATTTTGACTCCAACCATGTGGAAAACAGACGATTGATGCCTGACTTTCAAATTCACGTTAACATTCACAGGTAAATTGTTACCCTAGTGGGTATTGGTGTACTGATCACCTATGTGCTGGATTGATTAAATTGATTAAACACAGATGCCCCACCCCCACCAAAAAAAAAAATAAAAATTAAAAAAATAAAATAATTGGAACTGACCTGTGTGTCTGTGTGGAGAATTTAGCCCTAATATTTGCACTCAATCACTGATCACTGACACAATTTTTGTGAGATGACCTGACACAGAGATTTCACTTGTATTCTATATGCTATTCATATGTACAGTTTTAGTAACACAAAGCCAACTTATTAGTGGTGTAAACCTAGAGTAGACAGTCTAAACATTAATAGATTAAATGTGGAGAGAGAGAGATGCAGATTTGGTGCAGCTGTTTTGGTGGTGTTTAAAATTATTTGGATATTGGATTGAGAATAAGAATTATATTATTATGATCGAATTAAAGTTTGATCCCCTTGCTTTTAAATCGAGTGATCTAAAAGTGAACACTTTAAAACAACAGATAAATTATAATCTTGTTGTACAGCTTTTGTTCCTTGGTCGTCTTTGTATTCTATATACTGTATATAGAAAGAACATGTCATGCCACTGTTGACCACTGGGTGGTGAAATTTTTTGTATCTTTACACAGTTTCTGTCATTGATCTATAGTTTGTTCATTGCTTTAACAACAGGATATATGTATATACAGTAAATATATCTATCTATCTATATATATATATATATATATATATATATATATATATTATAATCATAATTCCCATTCTCGTCTATTCCTTTTCCTTTTGACCCCAAATACCCTAACAGTAGTTACACATATAACTCTTTTACAGTTCGTATAAATGTTATGCTGTTTACAGCTTACACCTACAACCTCAAACTTGTGAACGCTTACTAAGTACACAACACATATTGGATCTCCACATGTTTCTGAGCACTATTGTGGATACAGACATTTAGTTTGTACATTTGGATTGAACAAACATAATGCAATGTAACATAACAAAAAAAATAACTGAACTACAACACATTTGTATGAGACATGGCATACTGTCAAAAAAGGGGAGTGCTCAAAGGTAAGAATGAGTGAACCTGGTAAAGTTTGGGTTCGCCGGGTTCGGCCGAACTTCAGGTCAAATTTTGGGTTCGGGACCCGAACTTGACCTGAACACCGAAACCGAACCTCATTAAAGTCAATGGGGATCCGAACTTCACTTTATTATTTTCCATTATAACATAGTTATAACGAAAAATAATAGCATTCTTAAGATAAAATGCTTGGTGAGCAAGGTTACGTCATCAAAGGTTATTTTGCAGGTCCTGAAGAAAGAAGAGGATACCGACTGAGCAATCAAGTGGATTAGGTGAGTTTTTTTTACTATTTTTAACCCCTCAATGGCCATTTTATTTAGCATTCTATCTTAAGAATGCTATTATTTTCTGTTACCATGGTATAACGGAAAATAATACACACAAAAAAAAGTGTGTATTAAAAAACACACGAACACCGAAACTGAACTTCAGTGAAAAAGTCCAGGTTCTGGTCCAGATACCCAAACTCGCAAAGATCGAGTTGCAGTTTGGGTTTACTCAACCCTACTCAAAGGGTGTTCTTTCTGAGGTTGTTCTTTAGGTCTTGACTCATAATACACTTAGGACAGATAAAAGAAGATAATTTCAAGAATAATTAAGATAGCCCCATGCGGTACCATAGTTTCACAAACTGTTGTGAGTGTGGTGTTGTTATTGAGGAATAAAAGAAAGAATGTTTCTCGAGGATTAGAAGAAAGGAAAGCTTATTTCTCCAAGTCCATAACATTGTGATGATGAATTAGGAACTTCACGTGCAAAACCTCATAGTGCGGCCAACTTTTTCAAAAGGCAAGTAAACAATACCAGCCTAGTGTAAACCATGACAGGAACACACTGTAGACATCAGTGAACTACATGAAAATATATAATATTTACGCACATGAGTAGTTAAAATTCCCTTTACATAATTTACCATGGGCATAACAAACCAGTTTCTATATTTTCTCTATTCTAAATGTTCACTGAAGTATGTTGCGCAATTTCAAACTCTTTATTATTCCGGAATGTTTTGTATTTTGTAAGTGTCATTTCCTGGACAAGGACAATGACTGATAAGAAATGTTGCAATATGACTCAATATCATTGTATCGTCAGTAAAGATTGATAGTATGTAATACTGTAGGTAAAGATTGTCTGCTACGAGAGGATGCCTACAGGACATTTACAGCTGATTGTGATAATCATCACTACAAAACACAACGTGACTCATTGAAAAGGAAGTCTGTATGACTTCCTAATTCCTTTTAGGACGACTCAATTAAAAGAAAATGCTTTGGGCAATTAAATAGCTGATGTTTAGATCTTAGCCTAAGGTGATGTGTTTATGGGAGTCATAAAATATCCATGTTATATTTACTGATGCATGGACTATTTACAGTATATTCTAGCGATTAAACTGTATGCCATGTGTTCAGCAACGATTATGGATTAGAGGATTTATGGCTGCAATACATCTACAAAATCAGAATGAAAGAGAGCAAGTAAATGATCTGCTAAAACAAAGTTACATGCTTTCAGATTTATGCAGGAACCCAATTAGAATACAAATCAAGTTGGTCTCTCTGTATTGTTTCTTACACTGAAAACATCTGATACTAAATTTACAGATAAAAAAAAAACCAAAACATTTTTCGCTTATAGTATTTAGTACTCTTTTTTCAGACACTTAGTCATTTGGTACCAGAGTACCAGAAAGTCCAGTGGGGCCAAGCTCTGACAATAATGTACCCCAAAGGCCCCATTCACACGTCTGCAAGTGTTTTGCGGATCCGCAAAAAACGGACATCAGTGATGTGCGTTCCGCAATTTGCAGACTACACATCGCTGGCACTATATAGAAAATGCCTATTCTTGTCCGCAATTGCGAACAAGAATAGGACATGTTCTATTTTTTTGGGGAACGCGATTGCGGACCCTGGCGGGATATTGTCTGTCCACATAGGAATGAATGGGTCCGCAATTCCGTTCCACAAAATGCAGAACAGAATTGCAAACGTGTGAATGGGGCCTAATAAAACATGGCCCTTAAGGTCCTGTATCCACAGAGGCTGGGCCCTCAGAATTATTCACTTTGGTGGTCCCAAGGGACATCAGTGTGATGCTGGTTGGCAGAATAGATATTAGTCATATTTCTCCCATAATTATGAGTGTTCACACAGCTGAATTCCATTTCAATAGAAAAAAAAGGATACACGGCTGTTAAGACACTTTTGGCATTACCTATATGTATGGAAATTGTAGGCCAGGATAAAGCCTGAAATGTTGCCATGCTTACCATTGAGGCAACCTGTTACTATGGCAGCCTGTGCCTGCCACTGTCCCACTTCTCCAGTCAAGCACGGTCATTGCTCTATTCACCTCCCTGCACTTGTCCAGCTGTCCGCACCTACTACTCCTCCTCTGCCTCACCAGCTGTGGTCCTCGCTGGCAGTATCTTGTCCTGCTGCAGGCAGCAGCCTGCACTACTCAGCACGGTGTTCCTGGTCTGTCCGTAGGGTGCGTGCTCTCTGAGCATTAAAGGGCCAGTACGCGTGTTTCCTAATCTTCCCCAACCTAAGGGTATTTAAAGCACCTTTCTCAAGGGTAGGGTTCTCAAGGGGATGTTACTATCTACCTGCATAAACTGTCCTGCTCTGTTTGTCTGACCGTGTTTCGACCTTTGCCCGTTTTGCGATTCTGATCCTCCACTGCCTGACCTGACTACTTCGTCTTTACCATATTGACCCTTTGCTGCCTTCCCTGACCTTTGACTTGTATTATGGATTTGCATATACTCTGCCTGCACTGACACCGATGCGAAGTATCGAAGTATCAGGCAATACTCATAGTCAGGAAAAAGGCAGAAGTCAAGGCAGGCAGGCCTGTTTGGTCCAGATCCCTGTACAGGAGTTAAAGGGCGAATACCAGGGGCCCACCAGGACAGTGCCCTCAGATGTAGCCCAAAGCAAACTGGTGAGTTGGCACAGTGGGTCCATACCCACTGCCCGTTACAATATGCCCTAAAAAGCCTTTCCCAATAAACTATATTACAAGACTGTTTTACATCCCTGTCTCTACACAATATTAAAAATAAGATTGAAATGACAGTTACACTTTATTAAAGCAGATAGAAAAGTCCTAGGATCAGCACTTTCCACATTTAAAGGCTTTATTGGAGACTAATTGGTAAAAATAGTTCAGTGATGCCTTTCGGAGAAACAACAGAACATGTCTCTATCTGAAGAAGGGGTTGTCCTTAAAATGTGTCATTGGACAGTTTTTACAAATTGTTCTACAATAAAAACCCTTGAATGGGGAAAGCGCTGGTCCTAGGAGTTTTCTTTCTCCTTTTTGCACTTGAAACTTCTGGTTTTTCCACTGGAATACAACCCAGACGGTTGCCCTTGTTGTCCAGCAGCAGGCCTATGGAAGGCTCAGTTCCATTTATATATATGATCAGCTGTCGTGGCTGACCACAACATCAAGTGAGCTCCAATCATATTTTCATTCTACTCCTTTCCACTTGAGTATCATCCCATGTTGAGCTCAGCTTTTTTGCTTTATTAGAAAAGTTACACTTTAAATAGACTTGTCATATATTGTATTATGCAGCACCAATTAAATGATGAAAGTCAAATACTCCATCTCACTTGACAACATGAAGACATGTGTAACTAAATACAGTATATAATACTAAGCAGCTATTACGTGATTATTAAATGTAAGTAATGACTATTCTATCCGGAAAAGGCTAGAAAATTGTACATATTGGATGGAACATTCTGTCATATACAAATGAAAAGGTCTACTTGTATGACCAACTAGGCTATTATTTTAATTTATGAAAATACCCCACACAAATTGATTTATATTAATTGAAAATGTATTTCCAAATGACGTCTCAAATAATTGTTTTGTCTTTTCCAATAGACATTTCTCTATAATATCTTTCATTTTGTGCATAACCATGGGATCAGAAGTAAGTAATAAAGTATGGTGCCTTGATTATTATGTTTTAACAATTCAAAAGAAAAGTAACAGAAAAAAACACAAACCACTTGAGAGCTTGCTATAGTGGCAACTGTATGCAATCATGTTAAAGGGGTTATCCTTTTTTTTTTAAAGTGTACAAATAGTGTAAAATTATTTATTCCCAGCTTACTGATCCTTACCACCCCCATCCCCAGAAGTATTGCTATCCAGTTTCAAATGTCTGCCAATGATTATAATGCATTTTGATACATTTAAGAAGAAGGATCCCCTTGCCACTAGAACTGAGACATTAATCATATAAGTTTGCATGTGCCAGGAGTAGAGATGAGTGAATTTCTTGAAATTCATTTTCAGTCCATTTCTAATGAATCAGTAGGGAAATGTCAGTGGCTGGTGTTTAAACACACAGTCATATTGGGAGAAAAACAGTGGCTTGTTCTGATCAAGAGGTCCAAAAATTATGCCTTAACAAGGGAAGATACCTATGTGCGTTTATACACATACATACAGTAGTATCTGAAGCAGTACTTTGATCCGAACAAGCTTCTAAAAACTCTCCCTATTCTTGTGAGCAGCAGCAGAATAGTGTGGACATAGAACCTCCCAGACAAGGCAGCTATGAAGGGGTACTACCATGTTTCCCCAAAAATAAGACATACCCATAAAATAAGCCATAGAAGGATTTCTAAGTATTTGCGAAATATACGACATACCCTGAAAATAAGACATAGTGATAGGCTTGGTTAAGCGTACCGGCACAGAACGGTAAAGAAGACGGGCAGCCCTTCTTATCTGCCCCATCGTGACAGCTGCTATCTCGGAGGTGACCAGAAAGGTGCAGGCAGCCCCATCAACAAGGTCGGCTCCCCCTGTCAGGTCCCGGTCCTTCTGTGTGTGCTGTAAGCTGAGGCATAGAGGGAGACACATAAAGTGAAAGTAAAAGTCTCCTCAGTGAAGTGAGGAGCAGGAGGTTCTGCTTTAGGTATTATGTGTCCTCAGGGGGAAGAATAAAGCTGTGGCTGCTGGCCACACTGGGGCCAGCAGCACTGGGGCCAATGGTTCTAAAGGAAATGGAGTCGCAAGAAATTCAGGATGGAATTCTGGGTTTGGAGAGTTATGACGATGTTCTAGAAGAAGACAACATAACTGTATTTGAATAAATGTAGATTTTTGTACCATACTTAAAAAAATAAGACATCCCCTGAAAATAAGCCATATTTAATAAAAAATAAGACGTCTCCTGAAAATAAGCCATAGTGTGTCTTCTTGAGGAAAAATAAATATAAGATAGTGTCTTATTTTCGGGGAAACATGGTAGTAGTGGCTGCAGTAGAGGCATTGTATGAAACCTGACAGATAAGGCAGGAGATGTGTGGCAGTATAGGGGAAGTAGTAGCGGCAGTAGGGGAAGTCACAGCTGTGGTGGCTGCAATACAGTATGGAACATGATGGACAGGCAGAAAGTGGCAGTGGAACAATTGATAAAAAGCCACTGTAAGCAATGGCAGATCTATTAATTTGCTTCAGCCAGAGGTGTGTGATAATTCTCATAGAACCATGTCTCATTCATGTTGACAAAATGTGATGTTTTCTCCACTTGACACTATTTGCTGCACTGAATACCCTCTCTGACAGTACACTAGAGGATGGGCAAAAAAGCACACAGATAGAAAACTGGCCAAATTCTAGGCACTGTTCCAATCTGCTTACTCAGAAATACATGGGGTCAGGGAACCAGGTATGTGCTGCAGAAAGAGCACAGAAATGGCACAGTCCAGGTAGGACTGTGTAACGCACCAAATTGATCAGTTAGGATCTCAACTGCGGAGTCCTTTGACATCCACTCCTGTCACACTACTTGAGTGTTGATGGTGTCTTTTGCGGCTGCTCAGTGTGTACCCCAGGCGGCTCTCTCAGTCTTAAGCGGAGAGTATGGGGTAACAAAATCATGTACCGCGTACTAAAGATAGAGTGTAAAACTAATAGTGAGGAAAGTTCGTTTTAGGAATGAGAGTACAGATTAAAGTTCATGAATAACAGCTCTAGGCAACGTTCAGGAATCCCAGGCCTGCAGTACTAATAACCACCAGCGCGAGTCCCTTCCTTTCAGTGAGCAATGTCAGTGAACAAAATGACAGGCTGATACTTGCTGTTAGAAGTCATGCAGGGATCCTGCAGTGGTGGAGCCGGATAAGGTAGGTGAGGGTTTCTCCTGGAGGTTCAGAGTTGCAGGTAGTTAGGAGCTTGCGTCCTCGTGGTGATTGGAGCAGGCAGGGTGCGCACTCCATTAGTGGAACACCCTGTGCAGCACCTGGCTCCTATTTATTGACCAAGTGTGGATGGGCGGAGCCACCTTAGACGGCCCAGCGGCCACTGCTTCCAGCCTGGGAGGCAAACAGCGATCGTTGTCATGGTTACACAGGGCATGGATCCAGGCTGGAGCGCAAACCACCGTATCCTTACAGACTGAACCTGGTTGCTTCAGGTGGTGCGTATCAATTTGTAGATGTGCTTCAGCTTTACGCTGCCGTTGGAAAAACTGTTGCATCATGTTCATCAAACTGAATTGGCTGTTACACGTGTTCTCTACTAATTTTCGCAGCACAGACAACGGAGAGACACATGGCTGGAAGGCATCTGCACACTGAAAGTTGTGGCAAGCTGTGTATAGAGCATATCCTGGTAATACAACAATTTTGCCTCTTTGCCTCCTCTTCTTTCAACATCAAGAAAACATTCTCCCATTTTACTTTAATAGCTTTAATAAAATAAACACAATCATACAGTAAATATTCTAGTTGCATCACAAATAAATACAATTATCCAAATGATATCACTCCCTCACCCCCCAAAAAAGAAAAAGTTCCTAATTAAATACTTCAATAACTACTAAGTTTTTCACTTATTTCATTCCATTTTCCCTTGTCCAATCTAAACCTAAATCTTGTTCCCATTTCAACATACTATCTAAGGATAGGTTATCAATGTGAGATCAGCAGGGGTCTGACACCTGGCACCCCACCGATCAGCTGTATGAAGAGGAGGCATGCGTCATGCACAAGTGCCGTCTCCTGTCTCTCTTCCTGTTTGCCATAGACATAGCAGCAGCGATCAGGAAGAGAGACAGGAGACAGCTTGCTTGCACGGCACACGCCGTCTCCTGGTACAGCTCATCGGCAGGGTGCCGGTGGTTGGGCCCCTGCTGATCTGATATTGATGATGACCTATCCTAACCCCTATAAAGAAGCATTTCTGAAAAGTTTGTTATTGTCTTGTCTGTTTGAAAAGTTCATGAAGTAAATAAAAAAATATAAAAAGTCCAGCATCCAATAAGAGTGGCAAAATGGTATAGACATTTAGAACGATGACATTTAGTGTAATGAAGACAAAGCAGTGCTCATATGGATCGCTACCTCCCCTTCAAACAGCTAATTGCCAAGTGCGCTAGGTGTCGGACCCCCACCGATCATATATTGATGACCTTACTGAGGATATGTCATCAATAAATACAGCCTAAACAACCCCTTTAAGAACCTCAGCACTTCTGAAAACTTTCTGTCAAGAATATAAAATCCACAATATGCCCTGTTTAAATTCCATGTAAAATCTAGTAGATAGGGAGGGCACTAGGTGATAAACATAGGTGATAAAAATGTTAAAAAATATATATTTATTGAAAATGTCAAGATAAAACTAAAGATAGTAGATATATAAGATGTCAATAAAAAAAAGATAGTAGGTATATGAGATTTCAATAAAAAACTCACATATACAGTCTTAAAACTTCTAGTAAAATAGAGCCTGTGACTTGGAGATCACTGGATAACTAATAGTGCTTGATGTGTGGGGAGGAGGTAAAATTTCCTTCATAAATGTGAGGGCCTCGTACCAGACATTAAGATATCTTCTAGCAGTAAAGCAGTTAGCAAGGAGTTAACGGCGAAGATAACTTCATATAATATTCCATATAAGAGCTCATGCATTCAGATAGCTCTACACTCCAAACTAGTCCGGATATGATCCAGTCATTCTTGGCATCCCTCTAGAGATGTCCCAAACTATTCGCCGGCGAACAGTTCCCGGTGAACATAGCTTGTTCGCGATCGCCGCGGCGGGTGAACATATGCGATGTTCGGTGCGCCCCCTATACATCATCATTGAGAAAACTTTGACCCTGTACCTTACAGTCAGCAGACACATTCCAGCCAATCAGCACCCTCCCTCCCACACCTTACCACCTCCTATAAAAAGGGCAGCCATTTTAGATTCAGTCTGAAGCTGCATGTTAGTGAGAGCATGGAGAGTGCAGCTGCTGTTGTGCTGATGATTCTGAATTCATAGGGAAAGCGTTAGCTAGGCCAGTGTTCTGTGTCCACAGACTCATCTGCTGTAAGGACAGTGTAACAGCACCCCAAAAAGCCCTTTTTAGGGCTGCTACATTAGTCTTCTTTCATTTATTTTTTCTCCATATATATATTGCAGTTGCCTGGCCTTGCCCGGCATCTGACAGCTAACTTGTCGTAACTCTTAGCCCGTCAGCTTTTACCATACAAGCTGGTGGAGTCTGAGGCCTTCAAAAAATTTGTAGCTATTAGGACACTGCAGTGGAAGGTACCCGGCAGAAATTTATTTTCACAAAAGGCAATCCCCAACCTGTACTCTATTGTGGAAAAGGAAGTCATGACATGTCTGGCACAAAGTGTTGGGGCAAGGGTCCTTCTGACCACTGATACTTGGTCTGCAAAGCACGGTCAGGGCAGGTATATCACGTACACTGCGCATTGGGTAAACCTGCTGACGGCTGCCAAGCATGGAATGCGTGGCTCTGCAGCGGAGTTGGTGACACCGCCATGATTTTCAGGCAGGCCTTCTGCCACCTCCTCTACTCCTCCTACTTCATCCTCTTCGCTAACCTCCTCGGCTGAGTCCTCTTCTGCTGCTGCGTCTTGCTCCACACAACTGCACCCCCCAGCTCCCCAGGGGCTATTCCACATCCCGGATACGACAGTGTCACGCCGTCTTGGGGTTGACTTGCCTGAAAGCAGAGAGTCCCATCGGACCAGCACCACTGTCCACCCTGAATGCACATGTGGATCAGTGGCTGACCCTGCACCAACTGGAGATCGGCAAAGTGGTGTGTGACAACGGAAGTTGACACATGTGCCGTGCATGCACATGTGTTGAATCTGATTGTACAAGGCTTTGTGTGTAAGTACCCAGGCTTACATTACGTCCTCAAGCAGGCCAGAAAGGTGTGTGGCCATTTCAGGCGTTCCTACACGGCCATGGCGCACTTTTCCGACATTCAGCGGCGAAACAACATGCCAATGAGGCGCTTGATTTGCGACAGCCCGACACGTTGGAATTCAACACTCCTAATGTTCGACCGCCTGCTCCAACAAGAAAAAGCCGTCAATGAGTATTTGTATGAGCTGGGTATTTTTTTGCCACGTTACTGAACGCTCATGCGCAATGCCTGTAGGCTCATGTGTCCTTTTGAGGAGGTGAAGGCACCATCAGTGACCTCATCCCATTTGTTTTCTTCCTGGAGCGTGCCCTGTGAAGAGTGCTGGATCAGGCCGTAGATGAGCGTGAAGAGGAAGAGTTGTGGTCACCATCACCACCAGAAACAGCCTTATCATCATCGCTTGCTAGACCTGCGGCAACGCTGGAAGAGGAGTCTGAGGAAGAGGAGTCAGAGGAGGAATGTGGCTTTGAGGAGGAGGAAGACCAACCAAAGCAAGCATCCCAGGGTGCTCATTGTTGTCACCTATCTGGGACCCGTGGTGTTGTACGTGGCTGGGGGGAAGAACAGACCTTAAATGATATCAGTGAGGACGAGTAACGGGACATGAGTAGCTCGGCATCCAACCTTGTGCAAATGGGGTCTTTCATGCTGTCATGCCTGTTGAGGGATCCTCGTATAAAAAGGCTGAAGGAGAACCACCTATACTGGGTGGCCACGCTACTAGAGCCCCGGTATAAGCAGAAAGTGGCTGAAATGTTACCGAATTACCGGAAGTCGGAAAGGATGCAGCAGTTCCATAACAAGTTAAAAAGTATGCTTTACACAGCGTATAAGGGTGATGTCACAGCACAACGGGAATCTAACAGGGGAAGAGGTGAAAGTAATCCTCCTCCTACCACGACCACGCCGGCAAGGACAGGGCGCTTTACAGACGTGTTGTTGATGGAAGACATGTGGAGCTTTTTAAGTCCTACGTATCGCAACAGCCCTTCGGGGTCCACCCTCAGAGAACGACTCGACCGACAGGTAGCAGACTACCTCGCCTTAACTGCAGATATCGACACTCTGAGGAGCGATGAACCCCTTGACTACTGGGTGTGCAGGCTTGACCCATGGCCTGAGCCATCCCAATTTGCGATAGAATTCTGGCCTGTCCCGCTTCAAGTGTCCTGTCAGAAAGGACCTTCAGCGCAGCAGGAGGTATTGTCACTGACAAGAGAAGTCGCCTAGGTCAAAAAAGTCTAGATTACCTCACCGTTATTAAGATGAATGAGGCATGGATACCGAAGGGACTGACAGTGGGGGATACATTTGACTAAAAAAGGCCTGATGAGATGCCTTGGGCTAAAAATTGTCTCAACGCTGCTGTATTTAATCTCTGCATGCCCGATGACTTGCGTGACTTCTCCGCCACCAACTAGGGTTCAAGCTGCAATATTTTAGGACACTTTCTGCCTGGAAAACATCAATTTTTCCGGCCGCTGCTACAGCAGTGGCTGCAACAATAGCTAGTTTTTTGGGATTGTGTACATGCCTAATTTTTCTGGCCTCTGGTGCTGCAATGTGGCTGCAAAAACAAAACAAAAAAAAAGGCACATACATGTGTCAATTCCCCATCGTGATCGTTACCTTGTTGTGGTGAAGGGGCTTGCGTATCACAATGAAGCGATCACCTCTATGAGTGTGTTGGCAATGTTGGCACACCCCAGATGATAAGGTCGTTGCTTCATTGTGAACAGACCAAAAGCGATCGGCTGGATAATTTTTCATAGAAAAAACATTAATTTTCTTTGTGATCATCTAAGGTGATCATTTAAGCCTACTAGGCCAACAATGGGCCCACAATGCAGTAGGCTTTGAAAAACCGCCATCGCCTGCAATCTCCCGAATGTGCGCACGAGCACAGTCATCACTACACCAAGATTGACGCATAGAGGAATACAATTTATGTCATGATCATGAGTGTTTATACCAACAGAATACCCCACATTGCCTGGTGGGGGTACAGTATACAACACAACCGAAATAATGGCAAACAGTGTATTAACAAATATCATCTTTATTCAATCATTGATACACAGTACATGATTCTCATAAAATTACAATTACACTGCATGATTAATGTGACTGATTAAAAACCCACTACTCCGGATCCAACTCACAGGGTATAACCTATATAAATTAAATCAACCTTGTACACCTCAAGAGTGTGAATCAAGGTATATACAATTGTTCAAGGAGAGGAGGGAAGAGACATGGGGAATGTCAGGGAAGTACAATCATAATCTTCCCCAACAGAAGATCACCATCCCAAAATGGTCTACCTGGGCTAACTCAATCTTATCACCCAGAGACTGCACTTGTAACCAGAAATAACCCTCCTTACCTCCAGAGAGACCCAGGAGCAGACCGGAGAGTGGTACCCCGACGCGCGTTTCGCCTCACTTCCTCAGGGGGCGTGTCGGCGTCCCTACGCTCACAGCCTTAAATACCGCCTCCTCATCATTAAAATCATTCCCATTGGATGGACACACCTGTCTTACTTACGTTAGTATTCTCCCTCTGTCTCACGTCCGCTCGGCCGCACCACCCAGCGCGATGACGTCGTCAGCGTGGGGCAGAGCGGGCGGTCACGTGCACCACATGTCACGTGACTGCCGACGTCAGACAGAGGGGTGTGACCCGCCTGTCAGCTGACCGCAGGTCCTGTGCGGGAAAAAGTAGATAATCTGTCATCGCTCTTCATGGTCACCGGGACCCCAATTGTGGATGCCACCAATAATAATAGTCCATGTCTCTTCCCTACCCAATAGACATTATGAAATATAGCATAAATGGTTAGATTTTTTAAACCCATTATGTGAAACATATTTAAGAAACATTTTTTACATTGCGAATTGCATACATATTGACAATATATAGTATACTCAAGTGGACACCTGTATCATAGTATCATCGTGCTCACATATAAACAATTACAAGTGACATGTGCTAAATTGCACTCATTAAGTAATATATATAAAAAAATAAATATATATGAAAAATTGACAGACAAAGTCATATATAAGAACATAACACCCCATATAAAACAGATTACTGTGCATACATAAAATCCTCACACATCTCATAATCAAATGATGATAAAATATCGTAAACGCGTTGCCGTGTAAAGTGCATCATGTGAACAAAGTGCAAGTGCAAAGTGATGGTGCAGTGCTGAACAATACCATGCAGTGATTTAGTGATGAAAATTTTAATTTTTTTTTACATCATCATCATGTACGCAAATATCACCTAACTTCAATAAATTATCACCTATGGTCACATATGCATAAAGAGGAAATGAGAAGAACTCCTTCATATTGTGCAAAAGTATGCAAATTTAAAACAGTTAAACACTTATAATTTTTTCAAAACCCCTGTATGAAATTGTCTTGCATCCGCATATGCATCCACTTTTCCATATGTCACCTAATCGGTCTGACGCTGACAGTTCATCTTACTCCTAGGTCACTCATACCAGGACAGGTTATCCAGACTAGAGATCAGATGAGAAAGAGACCAAATGAGTACACATAAACACATATTAACACATATTACAGGACAACCCGACACCACTGTTAAAATAATATCTTTAAAATAAAATTATATTGTAGTTAAAAAACATTGCAAAACGTCAACAACCTTGGGATCCAGAGTCTACCACGTGCCCCAACAGACAGGCATCAACATCAGGCCCTGAAACTCCACTACAAATAGGGAACAAAACTGTTTCCCTCATTGAGGCCATGGGGAGTGATGGTATTTAATAGAAAAATCCATTTTGTCTCTTTCTGTGCGAGTGTCCTCTTCCAGTCACCCCCCCTGATTGGGATGATGACTCTGTCAATCCCTCTAAATCTCAGAAGTGATCTGTCACAGTCATGTTTCTCTTTAAAGTGACGGGCCACTGTGGTTAGTCTGGTGGGATCCTCCTCATCTCTGGCCCCCTCAATTGCTAAAACATGCTCCCTAATTCTTCGTCGGAACTGTCTCGACGTCAGCCCTACATAAATTAGATTGCACGGACAGATGGCCCAATAGATCACCCCTACCGTGGTACAGTTTATCGGATGTGTGATCCTATACTCCCTGCTGTTAGTGGAGTTATGAAATGTCGTGGCTCTGTCCATGTTGACACAGGCCACACATTTCCCACACTCCCGATTCCCCCACGGTACACCTCTGGAGCCAAATAGGCCAGTTTGTTTCTTGGTATAATGACTATAAACCAGATGATCTTTCAGATTCCTCACTCTCCTATATGTGATCGCCGGATATTCTGCAATTACCTCACATAATTGTGGATCCATTTTGAGGATATCCCAGTGTTTTTTTAGCGCATCTCGCACCTGTCTCCATTGATCATTATACTGTGTGATAAATCGTATCTGCTCCATCTGTGGTTGGTGTCTCTTATTGTATATCAATTCATGTCTCTTTGCTCGTTTCGCTCTGCAGTAGGCCTTCTCTATGCATCTTGATCCATATCCTCTCTGTTGGAACCTGGTTCTCAGATCTTCAGCCTGAAATTCAAACAGCTCGTCAGTTGAGCAAATTCTACGAGCCCTGAGGAACTGACCAACAGGGATACTCCTTACCAGATTTCCTGGATGGGATGACTGCGCCTGTAGTAAAGAGTTCACGGAGGTCTCTTTTCTGTAAAGATCTGTCTGTATACCTCCTACGGAATCCACCTGGAAGGTCACATCCAAGAAGTCCATCTTGGTGCGTCCAACCTTAAAGGTAAGTTTGATATTCAGGTCATTTTGGTTCAGTTGTCGAATGTATTCCGCAAATTCATCATGTGAACCCTGCCAGATAATGAGTATATCATCGATATACCGACCCCAGTACTGTACATGTTCTGACAGTGGTAAGGGGTCCGTTTGGAGGATCCGCCTCTCCCACAGCCCCAGGAATAGATTGGCATATGAGGGCGCACAGGCCGCCCCCATCGCCGTACCCTGGAGCTGTAGGAAGTAGGATCCCCCAAACATAAAGAAATTGTGGGTAAGCACAAATTCCAACAACGATTTTACAAAATTGCTCATCTCCTTACCCACATTCGACGTCTGCAGGAAGAATTGTGCGGCTCTCAGACCATCCTCATGTCTGATGGATGTATATAAGGATTCGACATCACAGGTCGCAATCAACATATCAGACTCCAGGTGAATATTCTCCACTTTTCTCAGACGGTAATTCCTCAACCAGCGGATGTAAGAAGGAATCAATGTATCTGCAGATGGACTCACTTAGGCTGTTCCGTCCGGAAACAATGGGCCTTCCAGGTGGATTCCGTGGATCTTTGTGCACTTTGAGAAGGAAATAAAGGGTCGGCACAGTAGGATGTTCAATCAACAAATAGGATCTCTGTTTTGGAGTAATTATTCCTTCATCTACCCCACGTTGTAATAGAGACCCCAATTCTTGTCTAAACTTATCTTGTGGATCATGAGTGTGTCAACTATTGACAACTCTTTGCGGTTGTTTGCGGTGCATTAAAAGGGAGTTTGGTCTGTCAGAGTTTGGTCTGTCACTGTGAAGCGGGCGTTACCCTTACACTACCTGATCGATACAACATCATACCTGATCGTATACACACACGATGTTTTAATGCACGTTATTCCAAACAATTTAGGAATGTTAAGGGATTTATGCCCTTTATGTCTTGAAACCCGACTCTGCGTCAACTACGTAATTTTCTATAGGAGTTTTGCCATGGATCCCACTCCGGCATGCCACAGTCCAGGTGTAAGTACCCTTAAAACAACTTTTCCATCACTATTGTGGCCAGAAAGAGTCCCTGTGTGTTTTAAAATTCACCTGCCTATTGAAATCTATGGCGGTTCTCCTGGTTCGCCCGTTCGCGAACATTTGCAAAAGTTCGCGTTCGCCATTCGCGTACAGAAAATTTTATGTTCGCGACATCACTACTTTGACGGGGTACCACTCCGGCGTCTCATTCATTCAGTCCCGTGCGATCTTCTGCTGATGTTATTCCTAGAGAGGCACGGTATCTGTTTGATAGCTCCGAATCCTGTCGGCGTACGTGGCGTCCCAAGTGGTAACTCACAGTGTCTTTTATATTCTTACTTCAGTGTAGTATACGGAGACTTGAGCGTTCAAGGTAGAATAATGAAATTATCGGTGGGGTTTTTTTCAATCTTAGTGCTGTTTCTGCATTATACGGGTATTCTTTTCTGCACCAAACATGTTTCGGGACTGGCTGTCCCTTCCTCCATAGTCCTAACTTTTTTATTTTTTCATTCGCATAGCCTTACAAAGGCTTGTTTTTTGCAGAACAAGTTGTACTTTCTAATGGCGTACCATGTAGTGGGAAGCTGAAAAAAAAATCCAAATGGGTTAGAATTTTGAAAAAATGCAATTCTGACAAGGGTTTTTGTAATTAATTTTTTTATTTTTTTACACCATACACTGTGCGGTAAAATTGACCTGTTATCTTCATTCTCCCGGTCAGTACGATTACAACGATACCACATTTGTATAATTTTTATTGCAATTTAATACTGAAAACTTTTTTTTTTTTTAATTACTATATTCTGACCCCTATAACTTTTTTGTAGTTATGTGTTAAGGCTGTGTGAGCTTATTTTTTGCAGGGTGATCTGTACTTTTCAGTGTTACCAATTTGAAGTGTGTGTGACTTTTGATCACTTTTTATAAAAAAAAATATTGGGGATTAGAAGTGACAAAAATGGCAAATTGGCAGTTTTTATTTTTTTCCTGTTGCGCCATTTGCCGTATGCCATTAATATTGTTATTTTTTATTTGTATGGGAATTTTCGCATGTGATGATGCCCATGATGGTTATTTTTTTTATTGGTTATGTATTTTTATTTTAAGGAAAGGGAGGTGATTTGAACTTTTATATATATATATTTTTTTTATATTGGTAAAAAAAAATTACCTTTTTTTTTTACTTTTTTTTAAGTCAACCTGGGTGACTATAACTGTCAATCATTAGATTGCCCATTGTGTTCATTGATGGCTATATTTATTTAAACCTTTAACTTTCAATAAAACAATACAGTGCTGCCACCTAGTGACTTGTATTGGTATATTTAATTAATAACTCTGAAGCCTGCTTGAGGCCTTGGTCTTTTAGCGCAATGTAACAGGTTCCCCGATCTCAGCCGGCGAACGCTGTTACTGGAGTAGAAGGGTGCAGCTTCAGCTTCCGGACTGCTCTGATGCCGTGGTCACATTTGACCATGACATCTGAAAGGGAAAATGTATGCGATCAGCCTTATGTCTGCCGCGGGTCTCTGCTATTTACCGGCTGCTATGGCGCCTACTGCACGTGCGAGCAGGCGGTATGTTTAAAGACCGGACTTCTGCCGTACATGTACAGTGGGGGTCCTGAAGGGGTTAAAGGGTACTTAGCTGCACATAGGCCATGTGATATCAATGGCCCAGCAAGGGATCGCAGCATTCACCGGAGAGCCAGGGGCCTCTTCAAACAGCTGATCAAGGGAGTACCTGCACTTATCTAATAATGATGACCTGTCCTGACGATAGATCATCAATATTTTACTAGGAATGTGTCAGAGAAAATTACTAATTGTTTAAATGGTTTTATGTTAAACATAATGTTTAAGGTTTTTTGATCAGTTTTTTCTTTATTTTTTTATGCCACTTCTGTAATCCTGCAATTTTTCCGCACTGGCTACTGGGTGTTCTTTACAGGAAATTTTTATGTAACTGTTCTATAGCTGAATTACAATAACAAGTAACACCTCTAAATAAATAACACAGGGTCCACCATTGACAATTGAAGATATCACAGCTTACCTACGCCCCCCTGACCTCTGCACAGGTCACAGAGCATGCCCAGAAAAGGGAGTCAACTCCTAACCATTGTAGCGGCTCTCAAGAGACAGGAAGTTTTAACACATTTTAGGCCTAGTGGCCAGTGTGACAATTGCAGTATTATGCACATTTAAAAAAAATAAAGATAGTGACACATAAACATTAACAAACTCACCACAAATTAAAACAATAAAAAGTGATTTAAACAATGGCATATTCCCTGTAAAGTATATATAATATATATAAGTATATATATTGAGATTTACAATTGCAAAAAAGGGAGCATTTAAGTTAAAGTTTTTCCCATACATGACTCATAAATGTCAGGTGACAAATCATATAATACATTTAGGAAGTATTTTGGTTGCATGCATAAGAAGTTAGTAGTACAGTACTGTAATGGAAGGATATTGCTAAAGCTCTTGCAGTAATTAGGAAATACAGGAAATCTTAACATCTGTTTTTTGCAGACTGTTATATAAACAATTTTCTTAAATGTTTGCTTTCTAATACAGTTTGTACATTAAGCTCATAGGCTATGGACACTTTTGAAATGGAAAAAAATAATTTTTACATATAGTACTGTGAAAAAGTATTTGTCCCTGACAAAACTATACATATGTGGTATTGCCGTCATTGTACTGACCCAGAGAATGAAATAACCGGTCAGTTTTACCATATAGAGAACGCTGTAAAAACAAAACCCATAAAACTGTTGCAGAATTGCATTTTTTTCCAATTTCACCCCATTTAGATATTTTTTTCCAGCTCTCCACTACATCATATGCAATATTACGTATGTACCCATGTGAAAAAGTAATTGCCTCTAAAACGAATAACTGGTTGCGCCACCCTAGGCAGAAACAACTGCAATAAAAAGGTTGTGATAATTTGTGATGAGGCTTTTACATCGCTATGGGGGGATTTTTGCCCCACGCTTCTTTGCAGAATTGTTTTAATTTGACTACACTGGAGAGTTTTCCAGCATAAACTGCCCATTTAGGGTTTGACTAGAGATAAGAGAATCGGTTATAGCAAATCAAATTCAATTATAATCAGCCTTCCGAAGCACCAAGGGTTAGACATCTTGCCTGGCCTTGTTAGTTTTGCGCTTGTGCTGTTGCTCTGAGTACCGGTGTGAGCATCATGCGCTGCTGATGAACTGCACATGCACTGCTGATGCTAGGTACATCTGGAAGGAGAAGTGTCAGCTTCAGACTGAGTAGTCCTGCCTCCACTTCTGGTTGTACCCAGACATCAGTGGCACATGTGCAGTTGGTATCTGCACTGCTCAGGAAGAAGCAGCAAACGTTCTGCACTTGTGCTGGTTTACGGAGGACCAGTTAAAATCTCTGCCCCGTCAAACAAGGAGCAGAGAGGGAAGCTCCTGAGTGGTGTGATGAGTCCCTTGGTGCTCCAGGAGGCTGATTATGAACAAATTTGAGTCAATTGGCTCATCTCTAGTCTTGACATTACATCTCAGTGTGATTAATGTCTGGACCTTGACTTATCAACTCCCAAACGTTCATTTTGTTTCTTTTCAGCTATTCAGATGTGAACTTGCTTGTGTGCCTTAAATCATTGTCCTACTGCATAAACCAACTGTGCTTGAACTTTAGGATGGGTGGAAATTCTCCTTCAGAATTTCCTGATAAAGGGCACAATTCATGGTTCAAAGCAGGTTCAGTGCATAACACTACCATCGCCATGTTTGACTGATGGTATAATCAATATTCTTGTGATGAAATGCAATGATAGCTTTATGCTAGATTTAAGGGGACACATCTTCCAAAAAGTTCTACGTTTGACTTCTTATTTCACAGAATATTATTCCACAAGTCTTGGGAGTCATCTAGGTGATTTTTTGGCAAATGTGAATCGAATCTTTGTGTTAGTTTTGGTTAACAGTGGTTTGTGCTCTCCTATAAATACTGTTTTTGCACATTGTCTTTCTTATTGTGTATATATACAGTGGTGTGCCACATGTGTTAGGAACCCAGGGAGGGTCCTTTCTCTCGCAACCCTCCTTCACAGTAGGTATGCCCACATTGTTCCTTTGTTCCTCCTCACAGTAGTAATGCCCTTAATGTGCCCCTTCACAGTAATTATGCACACATTGCACCCCTTCAGAGTAGTTATGCCCACATTGTTTCCCCCACAGAGTAGCTATCCTCACATTGTGCCCCTTCACAAAAGTACTGCCCTTTCTGTGCCCGTTTCACAGTATTTATGCTCTTATTGTGCCCCCACAGTTGATATGGCCTCTCTGTGTCCCCATAACAATTAATATGCCCCTTCACAGTAGTATTGCCCTCTCTGTGCCCCCTTCAAAGTAGTAATGCTATCTTTGTGCCCCCTTCCCAGTACTACTGCCCTCTCTGTGCCCCTTCACGGTAGTAATGTCATCTCTGTACCCCTTCACAGAAGTAATGTTCACTCCGTGCCCCCATCACAGTAGTTATGACCTCTATGTGCTCTCTTCACAGTAGTAATGACCTCTCTGTGCCCCTTCAGAGAAGTTATGCCCTCTCTGTGTCCTCTTCAGAATAGTTATGTCTTCACTTTTCCCTCCCTTACAGTAATGATGCCCTCTCTGCTACCCTTCACAGTAGTAATGCCCTTTCTGTGTCCTCTACACAGCAGAAATGCTCTCACTGTGCCCCCTTACCAGTAGCAGTGCCCTCTCTGTGCCCCTTGAACAGTAGTAATATCCTCTCTGTGCCTCCTTCACAGTAGTAATGCCCTCTCTGTTCCCCCTTTAAAGTATGTCCACACTGTGCCCCCAGCCTCATAGTAGTAATGCAATCTATGTGCCCTCTTCACAGTAGTAATGACTTCTTTGTTCCCCTTTCATGTGCCCCCTTCACAGTAGTAATGACCTATCTGTGCCCCCTTCACAGTAGTAAGTCCTCTTTGTGTGCCCTTCAGTGTAGTTATGCCCTCACTGTGTCCCCGGCCTCACAATAGTAATGCCCTTTCTGTGCCTCCCTCACAGTAGTAATGTCCTCCCTGTGTACCCTTCACAGTAGTAAAATATAAATAACTAACTACTCTCCTGGTCCATTTCCTGGTGATCAGATCCAGCACTCCTCTGTAGGAAGCCAGGCACAGATCGCTGCAGCACTGAGTGGGAGGAGTGCACAGGCAGATCAGTAGGCTCCTCCTACACAGTCTGGCAGCGCTATCTGTGCCTGCAGAGCTAAATGGTGAAGCAGAGAATAGATGGCTCCTTGCTTCACTTCAGGACACTGGCCTGGGGGAGGGAAGGAGTGCAGGGAGCAGAGCAGTCAGTTATTGAAAGGACCCAGTGCTCTAGCATCTTCACCACCTTAACACAGCATGCACACAGGGTGGACCACTCCCCCCCCCCTTGGTACGCCACTGCATATACATTGACCTTTACTGAGGCAAGTTAGACTTGCAGTTGTAAATTTTAATCTGAGGTCTTTTGTGACTCCCTGGATAATTCATCAATGTGTTCTTGTTGAAATTTTAGTAGGGCAGCACATCTTGGGAAAGTTCACCACTGTTTCAAGTTTTCTCATTTGTGGACAATGGCTCTCACTGTGGTTTACTGGAGTCTGAAGTACGAAAGCCTTAAAGCTGTATTATACCTGCCACTTTTTTGGCTGAAGATCGCTAATAAGCGTTTGTATGAACGCTATGTAGCGATTATCTTGCAGTGTAATACTGTCGCCGATTGCTCAATGAATGTCCATTGGGCAGTTGTGATTTTTAAGCATGCTTAAAAATCATCGTTTGCTGGTGGCAGTACTTGATGTCTACTTATGATCTGCCGCTGGCAAACCATTATTCAGTGTAGTGACGAGAGATGGCATAGTGATTGCTCCTCCCCATGCTGTGGAGGAAATTGCCACATGTAATAGCAAATGTCTCCTTCGCTAGCTAGCAGGAATGCTTGCTCAGATGGTCTGTATAATACAGATTTAGTAATTGCTTTGTAACCACTAACCATTGTACCCGTTTTCAATAACTTTTTTTTACATCTGTATTTGAATATCTTTAGAATGTAGCATTATGAGCTGCTATTGGAGACAATATAATCTGCTTTACATTGCCACAAAGGCTCTTGTTAAGGAAAGTTCAGATACTTCTTCATAGCACTGCATGATAGTAGTTACCTTGAGTTAAAAAAAAAAATCCAGTCTGCACTGCAGTCTTAAAGGAGTTATCTGGTTCCCTATATTGATGACCTATCCTCAGGATAGGTCATCAATATCAGATTGGCAGAGGTCCAACTTCCGGCACCCTTGCCAATCAGCTGTTTGAAGAGGAGGTTGCACTTATAAGCTCTGCCTTCTTTTCACTGTTTTCTTGCTCACTAATAACATTGCAGTGGGATCTGATGTAATTACAGCTCCGTCATTCACATTTACTTCAATGGGAAGGAGCAGTTGGAGTGAAACTGCTCCTTCCCATTGAAGTAAATGAGAATGACGGAGCTGTAATTACACCAGATCACCGCTGTGATGTTAACGTCAAACAGGTAAACAGAGAAGAGAACGCAGCACTGCATTCTCTTCAAACAGCTGATCGGCAGGGGTGCCAGGATTTTCTTCAAACAGCTGATTGGCATAAGTGCCAGGATTCTTTTCAAACAGCTGATTGGCAGGGGTGCTGGGAGTCGAACCCCCGCCGAAGATATTGATGACCTATACTGTCTTGTATGTCCCATAGGCATATCATATCATGAAATAAAGAATTTTAGGTTTCCAAGTGGCAAGCATTTATGTTTGGCTTTCAGTTAGCTGTTTGGCAATTGCTTAAATACAACATGGCAGGTGGGGTCTGCGCCCCAGGCCCTGCTCTAAGCGTAACATAACACATGTTTTTCCTGGAGTGCTATACAATTAAATTATTATTGTTTGCAAAAAGGAGTTCTCTTTCCAACTTTCCTCCAATTATCTCATAAAAGAACTGAACATATTTGTTTCTCTGTTTTTGAAAAATACCTGGCCAAATAAGTTATATATATATATATATATATATATATATATATATAAAACGTTATATAATGATGCCTTTTGATAACACTATGGATCAATAACAGCCCAAAGTTTAGATATTTGCATTTTGAACTGTAAAGTTTAACAGCATAATAATAAAAATCAAGAAGTTGTCCAGAAATTATAGAAATATCCTCATAATGAATGAATATAGAGCTGGCATTGATATCAAATTGATATCCATACAAATGCTGTACAGTAAGGACTGTGCAGAAATGTAAAGAATTTACGTTTGTGGTTGTCCCTATTATTAGTTACCCTAATCAGATGACAGTAGTACATTTAGTATGTTATTCCAGGCTGATGTTTAGAGGGTTTGTTTCTGAGCAGTACTAGTAAATGTTAACAGTGTTGCTATTTGTAGCATTTAGTAATGTAATCAGAACAATTCACTGTCAAGAAGATACAGTTTCCATCCTGCACAAATACACCAATTTTTTTATTTTTTTTAAACAAAAACATGAACTGTTGAAATGAAGCAGAATAAGGTTATCTCATGTTGATTAAGGTGGCCATACAAATCTGAAAACACATGATTTCAATGGAAACGAACATTCGTTGAGTGAAATTTAAATGGATTGTCTAACTTCAAAAAATGGCATTTTTCACGTTGACCAAGTTAATACAAGACACTAACTAATGTGTTATGATATTGCCTCCTTTCCAGGCTTGATTCATTTTTCTATCGCAGTATAGACTACTTTTTTCCGGGGGTTATGACCAACTCTGAAGCGCAGATATGAGATCAGTCGGGATGGGAACTGCTACATATACGTAACTATGCCCACTCCATGGTTCCAGCCACCAGAGAGGCTAGCAATTTTTTCCTATAGTGAGCAAACACGAGCACTGCTACTGGATTGTAGGGTGGTTGTAACCCCTTGAAACAAGCAGTGTATAATATGATGAAAAAATGAATCACGCCAGCAAAGGAAGCAATATGGACAATCACAATACATTAATAAGTGGCTTGTATTAAGTTTTCCTACATGACAATTACCATTTGCTGACATGAGACAACTAGAGTTGAGCGGACACCTGGAAGTTTGGGTTTGGGACCCGAACTTGAACCGAACTTTACCCCGAACCCCATTAAAGTCAATGGGGGCCCGAACTTTTGGGCACTAAAATGACCTTAAAAATGTAATGGAAAGGGCTAGAGGGCTGCAAAAAAACAGCAAAATGTGTTTAATAGCATGGCAAGTGCTCTGCAAACAAATGTGGATAGGGAAATAACTTAACAAAAAATAAAATAAATACAATTAAAAATTATTAACCTGCAACTCGGAGGTGGATGTGGAGTCGGAGGTTGAGGAGGAGGTGAATGTGGTGTTGTAGGTAGAAGCGGCGATAGAGGAGGTAGCCAGCTAACAATGTTTTTTATTTTTAAATTGGGGTAGCCCCCAGAATAATGGGACAAATAAAAAAATAAAAAAATAAATCTAAGAATAAGTGCACTTGAGTACAAGAATGTATGGTTGAGGCAGGTATAAATGTCTATTCTGCACAAGGTACAGACAAGTCTTGTGGGATCCAGGCCTGGTTCATTTTAATGAATGTGAGCTTGTCCACGTTGGCTGTGGACAGGCAGCTGCGTTTGTCTGTAATGATGCCCCCTGCTGTTCTAAATACACGTTTAGACAATACACTGGCTGCAGGGTAGGCCAGCACTTTCAAGGCATAAAGGACAAGCTCAGGCCATGTGGAAAATTTGAAGACCCAGAAGTTAAATGGGGCAGGGCCATCAGTCAGTGTGCACACGTAGTGTTCCAGAATATTGTTCAAATGCTTCCTCCTGACGTTCCATCAGCTGGTGGTACCGGATGCTGTGGCGTGGTGACAAAGCTTTTCAACATGTCAGCCATGCTGACCCTGTCTTCTGAGGTGCTGGCCATAATCCAGCTGCATAGACGACCTCTTCCTCCTCCTGCCTTTTCCTTGGGCTTCCACTTGTCTCCCGGTGTCAGTTGGGAATGCCCTCAGGAGCGCATCTATCAGCGTGCGCTTGTAGTCGCGCATCTTCCTATCACGCTCCAGTGAGGGAATTAAGGACAGCACGTTGTCTTTGTAACGGGGATCCAGCAGGGTGGCAACCCAGTAGTCAGCACAAGTTAAAATGTGGGCAACTCTGCAGTCGTTGCACAGGCACTGCAGCATGTAGTGCCAGGCTGCCCAGAGGTAAGGATAAGCTGTCCTCTGTAGGTGGTATATCGTCTGTGTCCTCCGTATCCCCCCAGCCATGCTCCAGTCATGGCCATGAGCTACGTTGGGTGCCACAGTGCTGTGTACCCGGTTCCTCCTTCTCCTTGTCCTCCAGAACTGTGAACTGGTTGGCCACATGTGTACCTGGCCTCTGCTGGTGTAGGAACCCACCCTCTAAACCACATCTGAATGACTGGCCTGAAACCCTGTGAAATGCCGCCTCTTCTTCCTCCTCTTTCTCCTGTGCCACATCCTCTTTTATCATGGCCCTATGTGTTTTTTCAAGGAGACATAGAAGTGTTATTGTAACGCTAAGAACAGCGTCATCCGCACCGGCCATGTTGGTTGACTTGAGTACTCGAAACACCACAACAAGGCACACTGGGGCCACTCATTAGTGGTGAAGTGGTGCTTTTCCGCAGAGTGACTGACCCGTACGTGCTGCAGCTGAAACTCCACTTTCGCCTGCTGCTGCTCGCACAGTCTCTCAAGCATATGCAAGGTGGAGTTCCACCTGGTGGGCACGTCGCATATTAGGCGGTGAGCGGGAAGGCCAATGTTTCGCTGCAGCACAGACAGGCGAGCAGCAGCAGGGTGAGAACGCCGAAAGTGCGCAAAGACGGACCACACTTTCTGCAGCAGCTCTGACATGTCTGGGTAGTTTTTAAGGAATTTCTGCACCACCAAATTAAGCACATGCGCGGGGCACGGGAAGTGCGTCAAATCGGCTAATCCCAGAGCTTCTACGAGATTTCACCCATTATCGCACACCACCATCCGGGCTTGAGGCTCACTGGCAGAAACCACTCATGAGTCTGTTCTTCTATGCCGCTCCACAGCTCCTGGGCGGTGTGGGTTTTGTCCCCCAAACACATACGTATTAAAACCGCCTGCTGATGTTTACCCTTGGCTGTGCTAAAGTTGGTGGTGAAGGTCTTTCGCTGACCGGATGAGGAGGTGGTAGAAGAGGAGAAGGAGGAAGCGGAGTAGGAGGAGGAGGCAACAGGAGGCAAATAATAATGCCCTGTGATCCTCCGTGGTGGAAGGACATGCGCCAAACCGCTATCCACCTCGGGCCCAGCCGCCACTACATTTACCCAGTGTGCAGTTAGGGAGATATAGCGTCCCTGCCCGTGCTTACTGGTCCATTTATCTGTGGTTATATGGACCTTGCCACAGATGGCGTTGCACAGTGCACACTTGATTTTATCCTCCATTTGGTTGTGCAGGGAAGGGACGGCTCGTCTGGAAAAGTAGTGACGGCTGGGAACAACGTACTGGGGGGGACAGCCACCTCCATCAGCTGTTTGAAACAGTCCGTCTCCACCAGACGGAATGACAGCATTTCAAACTGCCAGTAATTTTGAAATGCTGGCATTCAGGACCAGGGATCGAGGGTGGGTAGGTGGGTAATTTGTCTTTCTCTTCAGTGTTTGGGAGATGGAAAGCTGAACTCTTGCGTGTGACATGGTGGAGATGCTTGGTGGTGGTGTTGGTGAAACATCCTCTGTTTGCTGGGTGGCAGGTGCCACTGTGACTCCAGAGGTGGAGGAAGAGGCAGAGACAGAAGCATAAGACAAAGCAGGAGTTGCCTGAAATCTTTCTTGGTTTTTAAGGTGCTTACGCCACTGCAGCTCATGCTTTGCATGTAGATGCCTGGTCATGCAAGTTGTGCTCAGGTTTAGAACTTTTATGACTCGCTTCGGGCTCTGATGGCACAACATGCAAACCACTTGGGTCTTGTCGTCAGGACATTGTCTGAAGAACTGCGACGCCAATGGACTCCTTGGGGCTGGCTTTGGTGTGCTAGGTCCCTAGGTGCAGTGGGCAGTAGCAGGCGTACTGTCTCGGGGACGGCTGCTCCACTTTTGCACCCTGCTCCCACTTTTGCTATGACCACAGCCTTTTTCTCAGAACTGCACACGTCACTAGCATGAACTTGAGTCCAATCGGGGTCTAGGACCTCATCGTCCTCCACATCATCTTCCACCCATTCTTGACCCCTGCCCTCCTCGTCGCAGTAGTTGGCTACTGTGTGTCATCATCATCCTCCCATGTCCTCATCCTGCAACATAAGTGGTTGGGCATCAGTGCATTCAATGTCTTCCACTTCTGGGGCAGGGCTATGTGGATGGCCCAGGGAAACCCTGCCAGCAGAGTCATCAAAAAGCTTAAGAGTTTGCTGTATGACTTCGAGCTCAGGCTGCTTGGCTGCTTTGCAAGGGGGTGAGGTGAAAGACTGATGGGCATGGGCTGCAGGTGCCAACTCTGAGCTTTCTGCAGAGGACTGGGTGGGAGATACTGTGAAGGAACTGGCGCCACTTTCAGCCACCCAATCTACTATAGCTTGTACTTGTTCTGGCCTCACCATCCGTAGAGCGGCATTCGGGTCTACCAAATAACGCTGCAGGTTCTGTCGCCTACTCGCACCTGAGGAAGGTGTTTCACTTGGACCTGTAGCTGGCGCAGAAAGGCCACGTCCTCTCCCAGCAACAGTATCTCCACCAACACCACCAAAACCATGTCCACATCCCTTATTTGATGTTCTCCTCATTATTTGCGTTCACCCACCAAACTAACAGATGGTTTATCTCAGGTGTCAATTTAACTGCCAAAAGTCAACAATTAAGTTCACTAACAGTAAGGCAGTGCCCGTGTCATAAACAGAATGAATTTTGTTAGGTCACACAACAGTGTAACAGAGCAATTTAATACAAATACTTCACTATCAACAAAATTAGATTTTTCAAACCAACAATGTAACAGCACTGTCAGAAATGCAGCGTACACCGCAAATGTGCTATCTACCACAGAACCGGTGTTTTTGCAACCAACTATGTAAATACGGAGTTCCACAGGTTGGTTAAAATGACTGAAATACAGGGTAGGCCTCAGATCTGCTATGTAGCACAAAACCAGTGTTTATTGCAACAAACTACAGAAATGCAGTATGTCACCTCAAAAATTTTAAAACAGGTTTTTCAGCGTTGTATGCAAACGTGCTCTGTGGCACAACAGTACGGGTTTATTCCACCAACTACAGAAATGCACTATGTCACTGCAAAAATTATAAAACAGGTTTTTCAGCGTTGTATGCAAACGTGCTCTGTGGCACAACAGTATGGGTTTATTCCCCCAAATACAGAAATGCAGTATGTCACTGCAAAAATTATAAAACAGGTTTTTCAGCGTTGTATGCAAACGTGCTCTGTGGCACAACAGTACGGGTTTATTCCACCAACTACAGAAATGCACTATGTCAAGGCAAAATTATAAAATAGGTAATGTAGGGGGACTTGACCTGCTAGAAAAAAATTGATTTTCCTCCACTGAGCCACCAAAAAATAATTAGACTGATGTCCCTGGAAGGCTGGCACACATGCAGGTCACATGCAGTTCCAAGGACACTGCAGTTGCTAAAACGGCCGCCGACCCCCACCTCAGTTAAAGATGGATTAAAAATTATTTTGCAGTATCACTGGGCTCACGGCTGGGTACAAATATGTAGCATAGCACCCTTAATAATTGCTGTAGTTTGAAAGGTTAACACCACCAAGTTCAACAGATTTATTCCCTAATCTCTCCCTGAGAGCATCAGCAGCAACTTGTACCTACACTAAGAGCAGCAAAGTGACGTGAGGCGCTACGTGGCTCCAGCTTAAAGGGGTATTCCCATCTTTAAGATCATATCTCATATGATCCAACTGATGCCCTCTGTCATTTTTCAAATTTAATGTCCTTAAAAAAAAACTCACCAATGTTCTAATAATTCTATTTATGTAGTGCCACAGTTGGTATCCTGTATCCAAAGGATATGGCCCGCTCCTCTGCCGCATCTCTGGGCCGCGGCTGCACAGAGAGGACCTTTGTTTCACCCAGACGGCCGTTCTGTTGCTCGGGAGCGCCCGCTCATGCGCATTATAACCTTCACGCCACATTAGCTAGGGAGAGGATCGGAGCTGCCAGGACAGCAGACGTGATGGTAGAGCAAAGAAACAAGTGCCTGCTGCCGTATGCACTCCAATCGCTAATGGAGGCATATAGAGGCACTGTAGGTCTGATGCTGGGGGGAGGCCGGGGGGACGGTGGGGCGGCACTTATGGAGGTGCTGGAGAGAATGATAGAGGTGTATTGAAGGCACTGGGGGTGGCTGCTGTAGGCATATTGTGGGCTGCTGAAGGCATATTAGGGGCTACTGGAGGCATTGGGGGCTGTTGGAGGCACTGGGGGATGCTGGAGGCACTGGGGGGCTGCTGGAGGCATTGGGGGCTGCTGGAGGCACTGGGGGGCTGTTAGAGGCACTGGGGGGTTGATGGAGGCACTGGGGGGCTGCTGGAGGCACTGTGGGGCTGCTGGAGGCACTGGCTGGCTGCTAGAGGCACTGGGGGCTGATGGAGGCACTGGGGGGCTGATAGAGGTGTATTGGAGGCACTGGGTGTGGCTGATGGAGGCATATTGTGTGCTGCTGGAGGCAAATTGGGGGCTGCTGGAGGCACTGGGGGGCTGCTGGAGGCACTGGGGGGCTGCTGGAGGCACTGGCGGGCTGCTAGAGGCACTGGGGGGCTGATAGAGGTCCATTGTAGGCACTGGCATTGGCTGATGGAGGCATGTTGTGGGCTGCTGGAGGCATACTGGGGGGCTGCTGGAGGCATTGGGGGGCTGCTGGAGGCACTGGGGGGCTGATGGAGACACTGGGGGATGATAGAGGTGTATTGGAGGCACTGGGGGTGGCTGCTGGAGGCATATTGTGGGCTGCTGGAGGCATATTGTGGGTTGTTGGAGGCATATTGTGGGTTTCTGGAGGCATATTAGGGGCTGCTGGAGGCACTGGGGGGGGGGGCTGATAGAGGTGTATTGGAGGCACTGGGGGTGGCTGATGGAGGCATATTGTTGGTTGCTGGAGGCATATTAGGTGCTGCTAGAGGCCCTGTGGGGCTGCTGGAGGCACTGGGGGGCTGATAGAGGTGTATTAGAGGCACTAGGGGTGGGTGATGGAGGCATATTGTGGGCTGCTGGAGGCATATTGGGGGCTGCTGGAGGCATTGGGGGCTGCTGGAGGCACTGGGGGGCTGCTGGAGGCACTGAGGGCTGCTGGAGGCATTGGGGGGCTGATAGAGGTGTATTAGAGGCACTGGGGGTGGCTGATGGAGGCATATTGTGGGCAGATGGAGGCATATTGTGGGCTGCTGGAGGCATATTGGGGGCTGCTGGAGGCATTGGGGGCTGCTGGAGGCACTGGGGGGCTGCTGGAGGCACTGGGGGCTGCTGGAGGCATTGGGGGGCTGATAGAGGTGTATTGGAGGCACTGGGGGTGGCTGATGGAGGCATATTGTGGGCTGCTGGAGGCATATTGTGGGTTGCTGGAGGCATATTAGAGGCTGCTGGAGGCACTTAGGGGGGCTGCTGGAGGCACTGGGGGGCTGATAGAGGTGTATTGGAGGTACTGGGGGTGGCTGATGATGGCATATTGGGGGCTGCTGGAGGCACCAGGGGCGCTGATGGAGCCAATGCGACTGAACAGCTTGATATACCGCACTACTTCATCAGTATATTCTCCTCCCCCAACAGCAATGTGGCTGTCTAGCTACATATATTGCCCTGCTGTAAATAGTAGACAGAAACAGAAATATACCCCAATAACTAAAGTAAAGTGCTACATCGACATACACAGCTCTGAGGTGTGAAAATGCTGCAGTAATGTGTATGCTGATGTAGCAGCTTACTATACTAGTATAAGTGGGTAGGTTTCAATCTATGACATACAGCAGGGCAGTAGAACTATATGTACAAAGCCATATTGCTGGCTGGGGGAGGGGAATAGACAGATGTAGCAGAGCTGAAACCTTTGCTTGTGGGGAAGGAGAAGACAGATGTAGCAGAGCTATATATTCATGTATACAGATAAAAGATAACTCTCAATTTTTAACATCAGTGTGAGGGTTTAGTGTGACGGCAGTGTGCACCTATCTCTGGTTCTGTGTTTGTTCTGAATTCTTGCCACATCCACATAAATTTCATCTTATGTAGGATGTCCATTGTGGTACTTGTAGTCCGTTGCTGGCATCATCCATTGTATGCATTTTTTGCTGGTGATTGCCATTAGCAACGGACTACAAGTGCAGGATGTGCTCCCCTATAGAAATGCACAACTGCATATGGGTATGAGCGCATCCTGCTTTCTTATCACCACATTTTTTGATGGTTTATATATATATGTATGGAGGTGTATAAACTCCAATTTAAATGTGCCTGTTTTTCATCTTCAGGTCACATTTGGGTGCAACTACTAGGCCTTGGGCTATATCAGTCAGTCTTGGGTAGGGCTCATAGACACCTCCCACCTCCCATTGCAAGCATGGCTACATGCTGGAGGTAACAGAGGAGATGTTTGTGAGTCGTCCTAATGCTCCTGTAATTGCCCACTGGCCCCTGATATCGCCCATATGGGCGCAGGTAGGTGAGTGTTAGGGCCCTCGGGCTACTTGAGAGACCTTGACGCTGGTGCCCGAGGCTTAAGACATGTCCTCCTAGTAGGATATGTCGAACTAACTCTCAATTTTTAACATCAGTGTGAGGGTTTAGTGTGACGGCAGTGTGCACCTATCTCTGGTTCTGTGTTTGTTCTGAATTCTTGCCACATCCACATAAATTTCATCTTATGTAGGATGTCCATTGTGGTACTTGTAGTCCGTTGCTGGCATCATCCATTGTATGCATTTTTTGCTGGTGATTGCCATTAGCAACGGACTACAAGTGCACGATGTGCTCCCCTATAGAAATGCACAACTGCATATGGGTATGAGCGCATCCTGCTTTCTTATCACCACATTTTTTGATGGTTTATTTATATATAGATGTATGGAGGTGTATAAACTCCAATTTAAATGTGCCTGTTTTTCATCTTCAGGTCACATTTGGGTGCACCTGCTAGGCCTTGGGCTATATCAGTCAGTCTTGGGTAGGGCTCATAGACACCTCCCACCTCCCATTGCAAGCATGGCTACATGCTGGAGGTAACAGAGGAGATGTTTGTGAGTCGTCCTAATGCTCCTGTAATTGCCCACTGGCCCCTGATATCGCCCATATGGCGCAGGTAGGTGAGTGTTAGGGCCCTCGGGCTACTTGAGAGACCTTGACGCTGGTGCCCGAGGCTTAAGACATGTCCTCCTAGTAGGATATGTCGAACTAACTCTCAATTTTTAACATCAGTGTGAGGGTTTAGTGTGACGGCAGTGTGCACCTATCTCTGGTTCTGTGTTTGTTCTGAATTCTTGCCACATCCACATAAATTTCATCTTATGTAGGATGTCCATTGTGGTACTTGTAGTCCGTTGCTGGCATCATCCATTGTATGCATTTTTGCTGGTGATTGCCATTAGCAACGGACTACAAGTGCAGGATGTGCTCCCTATAGAAATGCACAACTGCATATGGGTATGAGCGCATCCTGCTTTCTTATCACCACATTTTTTGATGGTTTATATATATACATATGTATGGAGGTGTATAAACTCCAATTTAAATGTGCCTGTTTTTCATGTTCAGGTCACATTTGGGTGCACCTGCTAGGCCTTGGGCTATATCAGTCAGTCTTGGGTAGGGCTCATAGACACCTCCCACCTCCCATTGCAAGCATGGCTACATGCTGGAGGTAACAGAGGAGATGTTTGTGAGTCGTCCTAATGCTCCTGTAATTGCCCACTGGCCCCTGATATCGCCCATATGGCGCAGGTAGGTGAGTGTTAGGGCCCTCGGGCTACTTGAGAGACCTTGACGCTGGTGCCCGAGGCTTAAGACATGTCCTCCTAGTAGGATATGTCGAACTAACTCTCAATTTTTAACATCAGTGTGAGGGTTTAGTGTGACGGCAGTGTGCACCTATCTCTGGTTCTGTGTTTGTTCTGAATTCTTGCCACATCCACATAAATTTCATCTTATGTAGGATGTCCATTGTGGTACTTGTAGTCCGTTGATGGCATCATCCATTGTATGCATTTTTTGCTGGTGATTGCCATTAGCAACGGACTACAAGTGCAGGATGTGCTCCCCTATAGAAATGCACAACTGCATATGGGTATGAGCGCATCCTGCTTTCTTATCACCACATTTTTTGATGGTTTATATATACAGATAAAAGACCCAAGGATTATACACCAGTGTAGTAGAGCTATATTAGAAAAATATCTTCATCAGTGCTGGTCAGTGGGGGGTGGTCATGTTTTATGGGAGTCAAATGCACAAATCATATGGATATTACTTGACTTGCTTGCGGGCTAATGCGTAGTGGTGAATTATTGTTTAGCTGCACAGAATGGGTTTGTAAAAGATTAGACAGGTTCTGTGTGTAAAACTGTACTAGACTGCAGGACAGTGACCCTTTTACTGTGTAAAAAAAAAGCTCTAGGAGAGTGAGGATTCAACAGCAGAAGCTGCTTCCCAGAGACTGCAGGCTGCCAGAGGGATGAGTCATACTATCCACATGAAGGAGCACGGAAGGACTGAGCTCTCAGTGTGATGTCATAAGGAGGCGTGGCCGGCCTTCACTCAACTGCCTAAGCCCGCCCAGCCTTAGAAGCTGGGAAGCAGGAAGTCAAATGCAGAACTGCTGCTGGTGAGGCTGAAATATCGAGATGGGAATACCCCTTTAAATAGAGGATGGGTCACATGCTGCACTTAGCCAATCACAGCCATGCTAAGAGTAGGCATGGCTGTGATGGCTTCTTAGGGCAAAGTAGTGAAACGCTTGTTGATTGGCTGCGCTGCAGCCTTTCAAAATGGGGGAAGAAATCACCAAACAACGAACCCGAACTTTTACGGAAATGTTTCCGGCCGGGTGTGGAAAAACGTAAAGTTCGGTACGAACCTGAAATATGCAGTTCGGGTTCACTCAACTCTAGAGACAACCCATTTAACAACTCACAGTCATTTTAAGTGCCCGATGATAGACTATTATCATTTGAAAAGAAGTTGACCATTTTCGATATTTTCATCCAATAGTCAGACAAAAGATCTTTTGTTTAAAGAAAGATCATTCATGAATGAAAGATCTTTCTTTAAAAGAATATTCCCAGAAAAATCTTTCGTTTATCATCCAGTTTCAAGAACTTGTATGGACAGTTTGAACAACTGTAACTGGCAATATGGACTAAAATGTGTATAGCCTTGTCTGTGAAACAAATGTTCACCAGATGTTTGTTTGTTTGTTCAACTGCTGTTCAGCCATCAACCAACTTCTATCTAACATGTACAGCCACCTTTAGGCCTCTTGCACACGGACGTCATGTTTGACGCCCGGATAAGATGCGGGTGCGTTGCGGGAATCCCCGCGATTTTTCCGCGCGTGTGCTAACGTTTGTAGTGCGTTGAGCACGCGCGTGAAAAAATCCGCATGCTTGGTACCCAGACCCGAAGTCAGACTTCATCACTGAAGTCTGGTTTCGGGATGAGTATTCTGTATGTGTAATTATTTTCCTTTATAACATAGTTATAAGGGAAAATAATAGCATTCTAATTACAGAATGCAATGTTCCCCGGGCTTTAAAGGGTTAAAAATAATAAAGAGTGAACTTACCTTCTCCCATTGTACGCGCAGAGCCCCAGAACGTCTTCTCTCTTGATAGTTTTGATGCTTGAGGACCTGTGGTGACGTCACAGGGTCACATGGTCCAATCATAGAAGCATTTGAGTGGACCATGTGATCCTGTCACATCACGGCAGGTCCTTTATCCAACAGATGTTGGATGAAGGACCTGCCGTGATGTCACAGGATCACATGGGTCACATGGTCCACTCAAATGCTTCTATGATTGGACCATGTGACCCTGTGACGTCACCACAGGTCCTCAAGCATCAAAACTATCAGAGAAGACGTTCTGGGGCTCTGCGCTAATGGGAGAAGGTAAGTTCACTCTGTATTTTAACCCTTTAAAGCCCGAGGACATTGCATTCTGTAATTAGAATGCGTTATTTTCCTTATAACTATGTTATAAAGGAAAATAATAACGATCGAGTCCCCATCCCGATCGTATCCTAGCAACCATGCGGGAAAATGCAACGCATCCGCACATGATTGCGGATGCTTGCGATTTTCCGCATCCCCATTCACTTCTATGGGGCCTGCGTTGCGTGAAAATCGCAGAATATAGAACATGCTGCGATTTTCACGCAACGCAAAAGTGATGCGTGAAAATCACCGCTCATGTGCACAGCCCCATAGAACTGAATGGGTCAGGATTCAGTGCGGGTGCAATGCGTCCTCCTCACGCATTGCACCCGTGCGGAAAACTCGCCCGTGTGAAAGGGGCCTAAGAGTTAAGTGCATACATAACAAAGGCAGCCCATGCAGCTGCTATGGGCACAGGAGAAGGGTCAGTCCATCTCAGAATGCGAACCCTATACTTATTTCCCATTGGTTGTGTGCAAAGTAATATTAGTAATAATTGTGGTGGAAGTAACATCATGGTGAATCTTTGATGACATGATATTGTTTAGGTCAATTATTTCCAAACTAATTCCTGCAGGCAGTGACATACCTTCAATGAAGGCAGACCACACGATTGCTAGGGGGCCCAGAGGGGAGAAGAAGCCTGGCACTGAACTTTCTCTCTGACATGAAAGCACTGCCTTTTAATGCAGTTGCCTAGAAATTATAGAAATATCCTCATAGTAAATGCAAACTGATTATTACAGTAACTGTATAAATCCCTACCCACTGGGCTCCCCCTAGTGGTGACTGTAGGCTGCTAGTTTTGTAACATACAGTCATGGCCGAAAGTGTTGGCACCCCTGACATTTAAAAAAAAAATGAAGAATTTCTCCCAGAAAATGATTGCAAGAACACGTTTTGTTATACATGTTAATTTCCCTTATGTGCATGGGAACAACAAAACAATATTTAAAAATTACCTAATTTTTTGTTTTATAAGATGCACTTATTTTCACCCAGACCCCACTGTACATTATGGCCATGACATGTCCCAGATTTGAGGCCATCCAGAAATGCCTTCATTATGCAGATAATGCAGCATGCCCCCAAGGTGATCCTGCCTATGACCGTCTGTATAAGATACGGCCGGTCATCGATCACTTTGGGGCCAAATTTGTTCAGGCCTATGTACCTGGAAGGGAGGTCGCGGTAGATGAGTCTTTCGTTGCTTTGAAGGGGAGACTAAGTATCCGCCAATAAATTCCCACTAAGCGGGCGAGGTATTGCGTGAAAATGTACAAATTTGTGAGAGTACCTCAGGGTACACTTACAAATTTCGTGTGTACGAGGGGCGAGATTCCCCTATTGAACCCCCAGAGTGCCCCCCCACTCTGGGTGTTAACAGGAAACTCGTGTGGGACCTTTGTACCCACTGCTAGATAAGGGTTACCACTTGTAAGTGGATAACTTTTATACTAGCATTCCCTTGTTCAGGTCCCTTGCCGCCAGATCCACGTCCGCTTGTGGGAGCGTGCGGAAAAATCAGCGCAGCCTCCCTACCTCCCCCCTCCAGGTACCTATCCTCAGGGGTGATACCCGTGCCCTTACCAGTGACAAGTTGCTGGTGAGATATAAGGACAAGAGGGATGTCCTTATGCTGACCATAATAAAACGGCACCACCCCCATCTCTGTGCGAGGTACCACGGCAACGGTCCTCAAGCCCGATTGTATCGTCGACTACAATCGGTATATGAGAGGAGTTAATCTATCTGATAAAGTCCTCAAACCATATAATGCCATGCGGAAAACCCGGGCATGGTACAAAAAAGTTGCAGTCTACTTGGTACAGGTTGCCTTGTACAACGCTTTTGTACTATCCCGAAGTGCTGGCAGCACAGGGACATTCCTCCAATTCTACGAGGCAGTCCTCAAGGACCTGATCTTTTCAGACTGGGAAAGAGCAGGCCGAAGTACCTCGGGAATTGGAGGCGCCCGGATCGTCCCTGGCCAACACTTTCTAGGTGTGGTCCCCCATACTGGAAAGAAGGAACGAACCCCAAAAACATGCAGAGTGTGTCACAAGAGGGGGATACGGAAGGACACCACCACTCAATGAGACACGTGCCCCGATCATGCGGACCTCTGCGTTATTGGTTGCTTCAGGGATTACCACACTTCCATGGAGTACTACATTTTTATAATCCTCAACAGTCCCCTAGAGAACATAAAAAAATATAACTCTCAGACTTTGGAGACACGGAAAAATAATTTCCCCCAAAAAATATTAGTTTTAGTGCAGGCATCCTCAAACTGCGGCCCTCCAGATGTAGTAAAACTACAACTCCCAGCATGCCCAGACAACCTACAGCTATCAGCAGGGCATGGTGGGAATTGTAGTTTTACAACATCTGGAGGGCCGCAGTTTGAGGATGCCTGCTTAGTGTCTCCAAAGTCTGAGAGCCATACATGTTGGGCATCGCCGCGTACGTAAAAATCTTCTCTATAAAAATACCCCATAAACTAGCCCCTCGATAAACGCCATTTTTACCTTGGATCCCAAAAAGTGTAATAAAAAGCCATAAAAAGCCCCCTCCCCCGGATGAACAGCGTTAAAAAAAACAAGAATGTGTAAAAAGAAAAGCAATTTTTTGTCACCTAACATCAAATTTAAGTGTAGTAGCGAGCGATCAAAAAGTCAAATGCACCCCCAAATAGTGCCAATAAAACTGCCATCTCATCCTGCAAAAAATGAGCCCCTACATTAGACAGTCACCCAATCAAAAAAAAAACTGTAGCTCCCAGGCTATGGAGATACTAAAATTATTTAATTTCGTTCCCCAAATGATAATATAGTGTATAATCTAAACAAATCACATAAAGTAGACATATTATGTATCACCGCGTCCGTAAGGATCTGCCCTATAAAAATAACATTTGACCCAACCCCGGATGAACAGCGTTAAAAAAAACAAAAATGTGTAAAAAAAAAAAGCAATTTTTTGTCACCTAACATCGAATTTAAGTGTAGTAGCGAGCGATCAAAAAGTCAAATGCACCCCCAAATAGTGCCAATAAAACCGCCATCTCATCCCGCAAATGAGCCCCTACATTAGACAGTCACCCAACCAAAAAAAAACTGTAGCTCCCAGGCTATGGAGATACTAAAATTATTTAATTTTTGTTCCTCAAATGATAATATAGTATATAATCTAAGAAATTATATAAAGTAGACATATTAGGTATCCCCACGTCTGTATCAATCTGCCCTATAAAAATAACATTTGACCCAACCCCTCGGATGAACACCGTTAAAAAAATAAAATAAAACCGTGTAAAAAAAACAATTTTTTTGCAAATTTTCCATTTGAATCCTTTTTTTACGGTAATAAAGCAAGGGTTAACAGCCAAACAAAACTTAAAATGTATTGCCCTGATTCTGTAAATGGCTATATAGCCAACCGGCAGGGCATAGAATGAAGGGAACGCCATATGGTTCCTGGAAAGCAGATTTTGATGGACTGGTTTATTTACACCATGTCCCATTAGAAGCCCCCCTGATGTAGCCTAGACTAGAAACTCCAAAAAAGTGACCCCATATAAGAGACTACAACCCAGAAGGTATTCAAAAATTACTTTACAAACTTTGGTAACCCTTTAGGTGTTCCATAAAACTTAATGGCAAATGTAGAAACAATTTTAGAATTTAAATTTTTTGTTAGTTTGCTTCAAAAAAGTGTAATATAGAGCAACCAAAAATCATATTTACCCTAAAATAGTCCCAAAACAGCAACCACCTTATCCCTTAGTTTCCTAGATGGGGTCACTTTTATGGAGTTTTTACTCAAAGGGGTGCAGCAGGGGGCTTGAAAGAGTACATGGTGTAAATAAACCAGTCCAGCAAAATCTGCCTTCCAAAAACCATATGGCATTCCCCTTCTTCTATGTCCTGCCGTTTAGCCAAATAGTAGTTTATGACCACATATGGGGTGTTTCTGCAAACTACAGAATCAGGGGAACCCATATTGAGTTTTATTTGGCTGTTAACCCATTTTTATAGTAATAAAGTAAGGGTTAAAATGGAAAATTTTCAAAAAAATCGAAATTCCAAAATTGTTTCTCCATCTGCCGTTAACTCTTGTGGAACACCTAAAGGATTAACCATGTTTGTAAACCCAGTTATTAATACCTTGAGGGGTGTACTTTTTTAGATTGAGTCACTTTTTTGGAATTTATCTTCTAGGGGTGCAACAGGGGGCTTGAAATGGGACATGGTATAAACAAAAACAGTCCCGCAAAATCTGCCTTCCAAAACCCATATGGCGTTCCCCTCCTTCTGCGCCCTGCCGTTTGGTCAAAAAGTAGTTTAGGACCACATATGGGGTGTTTCTGCAAACTACAGAATCAGGGCAACCCATATTGAGTTTTGTTTGGCAGTTAACCCTTACTTTATTACTGGAAAAAATGGATTAAATTGTTTCTCCATCTGCCGTTAACTCTTGTGGAACACCTAAAGGGTTAACAAAGTTTGTAAACCCAGGTTTGAATACCTTAAGGGGTGTAGTTTCTAAAATGGGGTCATTGTTGGGTGGTTTCTATTATGTAAGCCTCACAAAGTGACTTCAGACCTGAACTGGTCCATAAAGTGGGATTTGTAAAATTTCTTAAAAATTTAAAAATTTGCTTCTAAATTTCTAAGCTATGTAACATCCCCAAAAAATAAAATGGCATTCCCAAAATGATCGAAACATGAAGTAGACATATGGGGAATGTAAAGTCATCACAGTTTTTGGGGGTATTACTATGTATTACAGAAGTAGAGAAACTGAAACTTTGAAATTTGCTAATTTTTCAAAATTTTTAGTAAATTTGGTATTTCTTATGAAAAAAAATTAACTTTTTTGACCCAATTTTAGCAGTGTCATGAAGTACAATACGTGACGAAAAAACTGTGTCAGAACTGCCTGGGTAAATAAAGGCGTTTTAAAAATGGCCAAGTCCTTAAGGTGAAATAGGGCCGAGTCCTTAAGGGGTTAATACAATAAATAAGTTATTATTATTAGCCGTTCTGCGGTGAATTTAAATTGTCATTCAGTGGTTAAAAAGTTTTGTCCTACAGACTTATTTTATTATACAGTATGTCAGGCAAACAGGTGACAGGCCCTTCAAAGGGACTGGGCAGTGGCCAAAATGTTTCAGTCACAGGCAGCAGAAGAAGAGGGGGTGGCAGCAGGATTTGCAGCGAGAGGCCTGAGCTCCTGGTGTCATCTAGCGGTCGTGTCTTGACCAGCAACCCAGCGGTGCTTGAATGGTTGACTCGGTTATCCACTTTGTCCCAAGAGACATCAGACACCCCCAGGCCAATTTCAGGCAGTCAAGGCTCCACCATCTCAGCCACAGGGAACTGCCTGTCCTTCCCATCATCTACCGGTCCTGATACTCCTGCTCCTCCTACTCCTCGTCAGTCATTCCGGCAGCAATCGATCACCAAAGCGATTGCCAAGAGACAACAGTATGTGTGCACTAACCCAATGGTGCAGAAGCTGAACGTCATCCTGGCCAAGTTGCTGGTGCTGCAGTCACTCCTTAAATCTGGCTTGTCAGGGGACTGGAGACATGGCACCTACATCTCAAGGCCACATGAGCCCTGTGGGGGCTGAACTGGAGGAGGATGAGGACATTGGAGAATAAGCAATGTGTAGTGAAATGGGGGATTTTTATACACAGATGACAGGAGAGGAGGAGCAGGAGCAGCCGGAGGAGCAAGAGGGAGATGAGGAAGACGAGCAGATGACCCAGGCACACCGTGGCAGTATACCATAGACAGAGAATAGAGAGTGACTCCTAAAATGATAAATTTATTGATATATTTAAAATCATACCCATGCTTGCAAATATCCTAATGTAAGGGCTCTGGGAGGTATATTGGGATAGGAGCGAACTCCAAAATGGAGGATAGAGGCTATGTGGATAGGATGTATACTAACTATCCCTTAATGTATCCCTATATATGCCTGTGCCCGAGGGCAACCCCTAAAGGTGGGATCCCCCCGTCCTCGTACCTACCCTAAATACCCCTTAGCGTGTCCCTACACCCTTTAAGTTCATAACAATCAGTGTCTGATAAATACACCGAAAGTGCTTAATATCAACCCCGACGCGTTTCCCCCAGCAAAGGCGGGTTCATCAGGGGGCCACAATCCTCAGAGTGCACCGTCAAACAAAGAGCCCAAATCCTACGGTGGGGAAATGAAGGCACCGGTGGTGGAATGCGGTCATATAGGCACCTAGATGCAAACATATACAAAAAATAGGTCATACCTCATGCTCCAGACGGCGTGGACATTCATCCGAAGAGATGTTATACACTTACCCACCCCGATACTCAGACAGACTCCTAAAGCAGATCAGGACGGAGGTGGCTGATAATGCACCTGACGTCCAGAGGTACTTGCCGCCTTTAAAAGGTGATTGCTCCACCCCTACCCATCGGCTGCCACCAATGATAAACAGGTAGGCAGCTGGCGGTATATCCGCTTCCTGTATATGGAACGCAGTGCATGCGTTCCATATTGCCATGCTCCGGAAGTGACGTAGTTGACGTCACTTCCGTGTAATGCGAATGGCCACATACCGCTGTTATCGCTTCACAGCGGAACCAGGCAGGACATGGGGCGGTTCATAATTACGTCATATCCGTCTATTGGAACGCAAATCAGTACCTTACGGATCCTATCGCATCTTATATGGAGCAAAGGTATTAGTTGTCGTCATCACAACCAGAGATCAAAGGTCTCTTCTATTATTGGTCCACCTTACTTATACCCCGTCGTAAGCATCTTGGGGACCATCCCACCACCTGATACCACAAACTTAGCACAAATACGGGTAAAACGGTCTAATAAAGATATATTCCAGATAACTCAATAATTGATGTAAATGCAAGGCAAAGCCATATAATTAAACATGACTAGCCCCATGTCCACACCATCCTGAGCATCACTTAATGCTCAATGCCAGTATCTACTACAACCCATGATATGTGTCATGATGCCATATGTAAAAGTGAAACTTTATACCGAAAAGGACAACCCTAATATTTCCAGGCGACTAACCATCCAAAAAGAAACCCCAGTACAGGTAGCTAGGCCATATATAGAACAGACGCAAAGGATCTATGAAAGAGGTAGATTTCCCCATCATAGATATTTCTTATAAGAAGCACTGGTAATCCAGACGTTCATTTAGGCCATAGGGGGACTGCGATCGCATATTGAAGATCCAAGATGCTTCCTTCTGCAAAATTCTGCGATCCCAATCCCCCTTCCTGGGTGAAGGAGGAACCACCTCAAGGACCGAAAAAGATAATGACCCAGGGTCTCCACTATGAACCTCCTTAACATGCTGTGCGATAGGGGTAGACTTGCCCTTGAGCACATCATTAATGTGCTCCAGGATTCTCACCCTAAGTTCCCTTTTTGTCTTGCCTATATAATCTAATGGACAATTACATTGACAAATATATATCAGTCCCTTAGTGCGACAATTGATGAAATCCCTTATCTCGATCTTCTGATTGGTCACAGATCCCTGTATAGACTTAGAGGTGTTGATGAAACTGCATGCCTTACACTGCCCGCACTTAAACAGGCCACAAGGCTTACGATCAAGCCAGGAGCCTTCTTTTCTGGGGGCCCTATATAAACTTCTTACCAGGGGGTCCCGCAAACTCCTTCCCTTCCGATAAGTGATACTTGGGTGATCCAAGATCACCTTTTTAACGTCTGGATCCAAATCTAATATGGACCAATATTTCTTAAGAATCCCCCTAACCTCCTGATCCCCTGAATCGAACGTGGAGATTAAAAGAATCTCCTTAGGCTTATCCTTCCCCTGTAATCTGGGTACCAACAGTGATGTTCTATCCACAGATGCTGCTCCTCTAAAGGCTTCCCCTAGAATCCTCCTGGGGTAACCCCTATCCAGGAACCTCTTCTGAAGTTTTCTGGCCTCGCTCAAATAGTCTTCAAATGAAGAACAGTTTCGGCGTACCCTTAGGTACTGGCTTTTTGGGATGCTTTTTTTCTGTGTATAGGGATGGAAACTGCCCCAGTGCAACAAAGAGTTCGTTGCTGTGGCCTTCCTAAATAACGATGTAGTAAACCGTGGCAGTATGCAGTGGAGATGGGGCCAGGGAGTCCCTCCGAGTCACTTGTGCAAATGGTCCAATGCATGCTCACTTGCTTGCATAGTGACAGTCGAATTGTCACTATTCGGCAGAGGGATAACTACTCGCTACTATGTTAGACCCTCGCTGCTGGTCTAAAATTGGGGCCTTTTTTACAGCTGCTGAGAGGGAGGACAAACTGTACTACTATAGGGACATCCTATGTAGTCAATTGGCCACTGTATATCTGCGCCATCGTCTATCCTCTCTCAGGTCTGACCGGGTGGACCCTCTGCACTTACATTCCACTGCCATCGCTGCTGGGGGGGGGGGGGGCGTGGCAGGAGCAGTACCAGCTCCATTAGCAGCAGCCGGAGTCTACAGTCGCTGATGAGTAGCTTTCTTCACCCGCATAGTGAAGAAACTACTCACCAGCAGCTAGACCTGAAGCAAATCCTGAACCAGCTTACTTGAAGTGTACCCTGCTACCCGTCATTGAAGATCAGCTGGACTGCTTTCGCCCCAACTGGCTGAGTTTGCCCTGGAAAAGCTGTCCTGCCTAGCCAGTAGTGTGGCATCAGAGCGGGTGTTTAGTGCGGTGTGGGCCATAGTTACCCCAAGGACTCGCCTGTGGAAAGACTGACCATTGTCAAGATGAATCAGGCGTGGATCAGCCAGGATTTCCACCCAATAATGCCTGATGCATCAGATAAGATCATCCATGCTGCCTCACCCAAACCTTGACAAAAGAGTTTCTTCTGGCTATCTGCGTGAGCTACTATTCTGATGGTGCCACCCGCCTGATGCCACACATCTGATGCCAAGTGCTCCTTCTTACACCCACCATCATCAGTAGATGATGTTATTGCCACTCACCTCCCCACTCTGTCAACGGGTCACTTTGTGGTCTCCTCATGCTGCTGCTGCCACCTCCACACTATGTCACCTTGCCACTCTGTGGTCTCCTCATGCTGCTGCTGCCACCTCCACACTATGTCACCTTGCCACTCTGTGGTCTCCTCATGCTGCTGCTGCCACCTCCACACTCTGCCATTGTGCTACTCTGTGGCCTCCTCATGCTGCTGCCATCTCACCACTATGTCACTGGACCACTCTGTGGTCTTCTCATACTGCTGCCATCTCACCACTATGTCATTGGACCAGTCTGTGGACTTCTCCTACTGTTCCCACCCTCCCCACTTCATGACTGGGCCACTATTTAGCCTTTTTGGCCTGAGTGACATCACCATTTATTTGACCTTTATTCTGATCTGTCAGAAGGAAGGAAAATGAAACACACAATATATCCTGTCTGTGTAGCAGCTGTAAGGCCTGTAAGGTCCCATCAGAATTGGCTTATGATTTTGTAGCCAAAAGAAGGAGTTACAAAACACAGAAGACATGCAAATATTCCATACATGTCTCATCTCTGCTTTGGATCCACTCCTGTTTCTTTTGGCATTAGCAATATTGATGGATTACTGACTAAGTGCTGACCGAGTGAAGGTGGATGCTCCATAGACAGGATCCGTTTTATGTGGGTTATTGTTCTGATGGATCAGAGGAAGGGCAAAATAATCAGTGTCGTCAACACAAACTTACTGCTGACACCCTCTGTCGGGGGGCTCTTCTTGTATAAGCGTTTAATAGAACAGGATCTGTAGACGTAATTTGCCGCTAATTTATTCGGATCGAATCAAATCTTTTCGGAAAATTCGGCGAACCGGCCGAATCGAATTTTTGAAAAATCTCTACTAGCAAGCTACGTATTTTGCTATGGAGATTTTTGTATTCCCCTGAACGCAGGGGAACTCCTAAAAAATATTTCCAGTTCAGGAAAGTCCCTAATGCCATTTCTGCTTCAGTGTCTCTGCTTAGTGTAGGTTTTCAGTGCTACAACGTGGCACAGAATTTTTTATTGTTTAGCAAAGCATTCTTAAGCAGGTTGAAATACCGTATTTATCTTTCATATTGTAAAAGGGGAATGTCTTATTGCTATGTTCAGGGAAACTCCTGATCGGGGCTCATAGTACTTTCCATAGTACTTTCTATCTTGGTTACTCCATCTAATGTGTAGATAAAGCTACAAACACACACTATAATAAAGGCAAAATGCTAAATTTCAACTATAAGTTAGATCGAAGAGAAAAAAGATGAGGTCCATAGATACTCTACAATGAAATTCTCCCTCCAGAATCAACACAGATGTATGGCTGGAATAACAGTTTTCATCAGGATTTAAGGTTTTACTTTGTGATTGAAGTCTAATTTTTTAGATAGATTTTACTTCGCTCATTTTCTTCAACTTCAAAATCAGTGTATTTTTTTTTTTAATCTGAGATTGCCAGTATTTTTTTTTCTGCAATTGGTTAGGGCTTACTACTGCCACACCTGATGGCTTGTGCCCACGTATATGTACAAACACTAATTGCACTATCCTATAGGAATTTATGAGGAAAATTTACTAATGTGATCAAGTCTAGACCTTGTCATCAAATGCGCCAAAATCTGGTACTTTTCTGGTGCATATTGTCACATTAAATTTAAGATCTAATTGTGAAGCAAATGCAGTAAAAAGAATATTCTACCTCGCCTAGCTCGCTTGTTTTATTCGTTCAATTGACAAGGGTTATTACTAGGCTTGAGCGAATTGAGCTTCGGATTAGAGATGAGTGAACATTAAAAAAAGTCCGGTGTTCGGCGTTCGGGTTGTGGTAAGTCGCGCATCCCGTTATGGATTCCACTATAGCGGCATATAGAATCCATAAGGGGCGGCTGCCACCAACCCGAACTGTTGAAACAGGACAAGGAATCAAACAACGGTCGTGTGCATGAGGCCTTAGGTGAATGACTTTGGCATTGCTATCTGCGTATTTAAAAACAATTAAAAATAGGAATCCAAAGTCAGCTTTGGTACCGGCTTCTTGCAACCTTGGTTCCAAAGCTGACTTAAGATTCCTATTTTAAAATGTTTTTAAAAACACAGATAGAAATACTGAACCCATTCATCGAAGTCTCGGGCAACTTTGGCCAAGAAGAAGTTTGGCTACACGAAGCCCTTACATTTTAATGCTGTACGGGAACAGCATTAACGACAACGTTTTTGGTTTTTTTAACGAATTGACTTCGGATCTATGATCCGAAGCTCAATTCACTCAAGCCTAGTCATTACCTAGAGGAATGGATTAAGATGTGATTATGTGAACCAAAACTGCATCAAAGTTTTGGTGCACAATTTTGATACAAAGTAAGACTAGTCCCACAACTGGAAAAAAGCTACCAGGCAGACTTTTCCGGCAGAGAAACAGCCTGCCTCGGTTCATCGTATTCGGCCTAGTAGATACTGAAGTTCACTGCTAGACCCCATTGACTATAATCGGATCCATTGAGGATCCGGACAGTTTCTGGCATAAGTGCCGGGTTTCAGCAGGACAAAAAATATGCTCCAGCGGTGAACAGCCCTATCTGGCTAGTCTGGATACAGTGAACTCCGGAAGGCTATTCCTCTGTTGGATTTACTGCAGTTGTGGTACTAGCCTAAGACAACCAATAGTGTCTAACCATTCACAACATTTATCATATAGTGTGAGCCACTTGATAAATGACACATCTTTAGACTGCCATATCTTTATACTGTTTACAGTAGTAGCATGCTGCGATTTTTCTCTGGCTGCCTCTCGGCATTTTTGCAGTGCTGTGGCTGCATCTCCTGCCCGTCCCCATAAGGGTCCATTCACACGTCCACAAAATGGGTCTGCATCTGTTCCGCAATTTTGCGGAACGGGTGCAGACCCATTCAGTTCCAATGGGGACGGAAAAGATGCGGACAGCACACTATGTGCTATCCGTATCCGCATTTCCGGATCCGTACTTCAGTTTCCACAAAAAAATATAACATGTCCTATTCTTGTCTGCAATTGCGGACAAGATTAGGCATTTTCTATTATGGTGCTGGCGATGTGCGGAACGCACATTGCCGGTGTCCATGTTTTGCGGATCCGCAAAACACTTACAGACGTCTGAATGGACCCTTATAGTGAAAAGGGCATGACCGGACTTCCAGCAGCACGTTAGTATGCATCTGGCATTCCCCTGCCAGAACAGCCTGCCAGCCAAACCTAATGCTAGTGTGAAAGTACCCTTAGTAAATCTTTCCCACTGTTTAATGCTATTCAAGCAAAGAAAGCCAGAAATGAAATGTGTATATTTCTAACTACTTTTCTGTTACCAGAAATTGGAAGACAAGCATATAGTACATATATAAGCAGAATCAGGGTATGTATAAAAATGTCTATTTAATGCAGCAAAGCATGTAAAGAAATATGGTACTAGGCATGCCTACTGACAGAGGAAGGTTTGTTGCTCCATATGTCCTTTAAAGCTTAACATAATAGTAGAAAAAAATGGGTAAAACATTGCCTGGACTCATTAAACAGACAATGAACTGCTAATTAACATGGAACAGCCCAAGGTTTTTGTTAGGGCATTATAATGAGGAAGAAAATTGTCTCTTGGGCTGAGAATTTCAAGTACTCGTGGCCACATGCTGCTACTATCTAATTTTGGGTCTGAATGTAACTACATGCCTACAAGAATAACTGATGTTAGGGATGTTATAATTCTACAGTGCATACACTGAGTGCAAACACATGACCTTGACATTTCATAGCTTTTGTCAGCTTTATAATATTTTCTTCTTTGGGTTCTGCTGCACCAAATATGCAGTCTCAATTATCTTGTTTACAAAGCAGCCTAAGATACCACTAGGTACAATTACATTACATCTGTCTTCTGGGCCATTGTATTCACTGTATAAGTGATCCCCAGTTTGTAGATGTAGGACAATCTTTTTGCAACTATACAGTCAAGTCACATTATTATGACCGTCAGCTAATATCCAAAGTAACAGCCATGTGCAGTTCAGACAACAGCTAGGTGGGCTGGGGGTGACTCAGTAAAGTTCTGTTGGGTTTTCACAGGTACCAGGAACCATACTGATGCTCAAGTGGGTTAAAGTCTGGGAAATTAGGGGGCCAGAGTATTACTTGGAAGTTTTTGTCATGCTCTTCCAATCAGTGTTGGACATTTCTATCCAAGTGGCATGTTACATTGTCATGCTGGAAGATCACACCCAGACAATCAGCATGCATTCATACCCAAATCAGTTAAGAGTGGCTTGCACATGGGTGAGTTGGCTCACAAAATGGCAAGAAAGCACATCTGATTTATGGATTTTTTTTTCAGGGTGAGCTGCTCCACTATAGCATGTCGGGCTGCCCTCACGCACCTTCGTAGCTGATGTTCACCTCTCATATCAGTGATACATGGTGCTCTGCAGTTTCTATGTTGCTTATTCACAATGTGCCATTTGTCCACTCATGATATACTTTCATCATAGCAGCACACGAACAGTTCACAAACTGCACAGTTTCAGAAATGCTGCTGCCCTTGGCTTGAAAGCTAATACTCATGCCTTTTTGCAACTCTGATAAATTGCCCCTTTTACTCATTACAGCAACAAATGATATGTGTGCAGACAGCCTATCTCACACCTTATATACCCAGCGAACCAGTTCACGACATGAGTTCATGAGTTATCATAATAATGTGACTCACCTGTGTAACTGTCTGTGTTAAATGCTGTTTTACAAGAAAATGTGCTAGACTTGCAAATGCTTAATCAGTGGCACAACTCTTTATGAGATTGTTTGCACAGCCTGACTGCGAATATAGTATATGAAAATACATTTTAATAGTGTACATTCTATTTGAGCATTCTGAGTCAATAAAGGAGTGCTCCTAGTTTGAGACCTTCATCAGTTAGCCAACATGGTAACAAAAATATTATCTCTCTGGAGCACCTAACACATTCATACATTACAGAGAAGGATCATTGATTTTAAAAAGGACCTACCACAGGTGGTACATTATAGAGCAGGAGGAGCTGAGAAGATTGATATATAGTTATGTAGGGAACGATTCTGTAAAATTAGTAATTTATACATTTATATCTCTCTTATTTCTGACTTCAGCTGTACCTGAGGAAGGTGTTATCAGTAATTGATGGCAATTACATATATAGGGTCAGTCGCTGGAAGTTGTAGATGCCTTAAATTTAGAGGATTAAATGTATTAATCAAAAGTTTTACTTTAAGCATACCTTAGTTTTACAATCATAACTGTGAAGGAACGTGTCTTTTTTGGGCTTCCCTAATGTCTTTTTTAGCCATATCTTTAACTATTTCAGCTGCACAGATAGATGAATTTCTCTCTAAAGCAGGAGACCTATCCTTTCCGTGAAATCTGCCAGCACGGTACTTCTGTGACGTCTTGGCTGACAAATGGCAGTGGACTGCAAATTAGATGGAAGCGAGACTGCTAGTGGCCATGGCTTTGTAGCTTTTTTTCAGGTGGATGCAGGTTTATTTTTTAAATTAAGTCATTTATAAATGTGTTAGCTACACTATTCTCTATTACATGAAATGAAATTGTATGAAAGTACAGTGACTCTTTAAACTTTTCCCACAAAACTATGTATCAATCTGCAATTATTACCTCTGCACACTCTATAGTTATACCCTTACTCTCAGAGCAATTATAACTTTTTTAACTGCTCCTTCCCAATATTTATTAAATGTGAAAAAAATTTGAATATCCCTTTGTGTGCATTTTACAATCCCATTTTATTAGGAGTTTTTCTGAAAAACAAGCTGATCTCAAGTTGTCCCCTGCAGCAGTCAGCTGCAATTTGAGGGGGAACCCAGCGGTAAGTATGGAATTCCCCTGCAGAGCTTACACAGGAGAAAGAAGGAATTATGATACCCATTAACCACTTAAGCCCCCCTAGCTTAAACACCCTTAATGACCAGGCCACTTTTTACAATTCCGCACTACACTACTTTCACCGTTTATTGTTCCGTCATGCAACTTACCACCCAAATGAATTTTACCTCCTTTTCTTCTCACTAATAGAGCTTTCATTTGGTGGTATTTCATTGCTGCTGACATTTTTACTTTTTTTGCCATTAATACAAATTTAACGATATTTTTTAAAAAATGACATTTTTCACTTTCTGTTGTAAAATTTTTAAAAAAACTACATTTCTATATAAATTTTTCTCTAAATTTATTGTTCTACATGTCTTTGATAAAAAAAGTCCAATAAGTGTATATTTATTGGTTTGGGTAAAAGTTATAGCGTTTACAAACTATGGTGCAAAAAAGTGAATTTCTGCATTTTGAAGCAGCTCTGACTTTCTGAGCGCCTGTCATGTTTCTTCAGGTGCTAGAATGTCAGGATAGTATAAATACCCCCAAATCACACCATTTTAGAAAGAAGACACCCCAAAGTATTCGCGGAGGGGCATGGTGAGTTCATGTATCATTTCATTTTTTTCACAAGTTAGCGGAAAATGACACTTTCTGAGAAAAAAAAAAAAAAAAGTTTCAATTTCTGCTAACTTCTGGCAAAAAAAAAGAAATCTCAGACGGACTCACTATGCCCCTCAGTGAATACCTTGGGGTGTCTACTTTCCGAAAGGGGTCATTTGTGGGGTGTGTTTACTGTTCTGGCATTTTGGGCGGGGCTAAATTGTGAGCCGCCATGTAAAACCTAAAGGTACTCGTTGGAATTTGGGCCTTTGCGCACAGGCTGCAAAAAGTGTCACTTATGTGGTATTGCCGTACTCAGGAGAAGTAGGGCAATGTGTTTTGGGGTGTATTTTACATATACCCATGTTGGGTGAGAGAAATATCTCTGTAAACTGACAACTTTGTATAAAAATTTTTAAAAGTTGTCGTTTACAGAGATATTTTCACACACAGTATAGGTATATATAAAAATACACCCAAAGCACATTGCCCTACTTCTCCTGAGTACGGCGATACCACATGTGTGCCACTTTTTGCAGCCTGGGTGCGCAAAGGGCCCTAAAACCAATGAGTACCTTTAGGATTTCACAGGGCATTTTTACGCATTTGGATTCCAGACTTCTTCTCACGCTTTAGGGGCCCCTAAAATGCCAGGACAGTATAAATACCCCACATGTGACCCCATTTTAGAAAGAAGACACCCCAAGGTATTCCGTGAGGGGTATGGTGAGTTCATGTAAAATTTTATTTTTGTCACAAGTTAGTGGAATATGAGACTTTGTAAAAAACAAAATAAAAAATAAAAAATATATCAATTTCCGCTAACTTGTGCCAAAAATAAAAATTCTGTGAACTCGCCATGCCCCTCACGGAATACCTTGGGGTGTCTTCTTTCCAAAATGGGGTCACATGTGGGGTATTTATACTCACCTGGCATTTTAGGGGCTCCTAAAGCGTGAGAATCCAAATGCGTAAAAATGGCCTGTGAAATCCTAAAGGTACTCATTGGTTTAGGGCCCTTCGCATCTTGGCTGCAAAAGTGTCACTCATGTGGTATCGCCGTACTCAGGAGAAGTAGGGCAATGTGTTTTAGGGTGTATTTTTACATATACCCATGCTGCGCTTGAGAAATATTGCTGTAAACGACAACTTTTTACATTTTTTTATTCAAAGTTGTCAATTTACAGAGATATTTCTCACACAAAGTAATGGGTATATGTAAAATACACCCCAAAACACATTGCCCTACTTCTCCTGAGTACGGCGATACCACATGAGTGACACTTTTTGCAGCCAAGATGCGCAAAGGGGCCCTAAAACCAATGAGTACCTTCTAGGAGGGCATTTTTACGCATTTTTCTTCTCACGCTTTAGGGCCCCTAAATGCCAGGGCAGTATAAATACCCCACGTGTGACCCCATTTTGGAAAGAAGACACCCCAAGGTATTCTGTGAGGGGCATGGCGAGTTCATAGAAGATTTTTTGGCACAAGTTAGCGGAAATTGATTTTTATTGTTTTTCTCATAAAGTCTACCTTTCTGCTAACTTTTGACAAAAGTAAAATTTTCATGGACTCACTATGCCCCTCAGCGAATACCTTGTGGTGTCTTCTTTCCAAAATGGGGTCATTTGTGAGGTGTTTGTACTGTTCTGGCATTTTGGGCGGGGCTAAATTGTGAGCAGCCATATAAAACCTAAAGGTACTCGTTGGAATTTGGGCCCCTTTGCACTCAGGCTGCAAAAAGTGTCACTTATGTGGTATCGCCGTACTCAGGAGAAGTAGAGCAATGTGTTTTGGGGTGTATTTTTACATATACCCATGCTGGGTGAGAGAAATATCTCTGTAAATTGACAACTTTGAATAAAAAATTTAAAAAGTTGTCGTTTACAGTGATATTTCTCACACACAGTATGGGTATATGTAAAATACACCCCAAAACACATTGCCCTACTTCTCCTGAGTTCGGCGATACCACATGAGTGACACTTTTTGCAGCCAAGATGCGCAAAGGGGCCCTAAAACCAATGAGTACCTTTAGGATTTCACAGGCCATTTTTACGCATTTGGATTCTCACACTTTAGGACCCCTAAAATGCCAGGGCAGTATAAATACCCCACATGTGACCCCATTGTGGAAAGAAGACACCCCAAGGTATTCCGTGAGGGGTATGGCGAGTTCACAGAAAAAAATTTGGCACAAGTTAGCGGAAATTGATTTTTTTTTTTTACAGTCTCATATTCCACTAACTTGTGACAAAAAATAATATTTTACATGAACTCCCCATACCCCTCACGGAATACCTTGGGGTGTCTTCTTTCTAAAATGGGGTCACTTGTGAGGTGTTTGTACTGTCCTGGCATTTGAGGGTCTCCGCAATCATTACACGTATGGCCAGCATGAGGAGTTTCTGCGATTCTCCGTATATTGAGCATACGGGTAATGAGATTTTTTCCGTTCAGCCTCTGGGCTGAAAAGAAAAAAATGAACGGCACAGATTTTTCATTCGCATCAATCAATGTGGATGAAAAAATCTCTGCCAAAAATGTGCAAAAAAAAACAAAACGGCACAGATTTTTTCATTCGCATCGATCAATGTGGATGAATAAATCTCTGCCAAAAATGTGCAAAAAAAAGTAGTAAGGCCCCATTCACACGTCCGCAAAAATTCTGCGGAATAGATGCCGACCCATTCAGTGTGAATGGGGCTGGCGGTGATGCGGAGAGCACACTATGCGCTCGCCGCATCAGCATTTGCGGAGCTGCGGCCGCAAACTTCCGGGTTTCGGCCCCCAAGCATCCGGCCGCAGCTCCGCAAAAGATAGAGCATGTCCTATTCTTGTCCGCAATTGCGGACAAGAAAAGGCATTTTCTATATAGTTCTGGCAATGTGCGGATCCGCAAAATGCGGAAAGCACATTGCTGGTGTCCGTGTTTTGCGGATCCGTGGATCCATGGATCCGCAAAACACATACGGACGTCTGAATGAGTCTTACAGGGGGTAATTAGTGTCAGGGGGTGACAGGGGGTGACATGGGGTGATCGAGGGTTAATCAGGGGTTAATCAGTAACGGGGGTGGGGGGTGGATGGGTGGGGGGTCTGTGTGGTGTTTTGGTGCACTTACAAAAGTTTCTTTGGTGGTCCCAAGCAAAGGGACCACCAAAGGAACGATCAGCAAGCATATCAGACGCTCTTAACAAAACAGCGTCTGATATGCCATTTTTTTGACTTCTACAGCCTGCCAGCGCACGATCAGCGCTGGCAGGCTGTAGCTTACCTTCTCCCCGACGTGATCCTGTGAACGCGCGCACGCGCGCGCGCGTTCACAGGAAATCTCGCCTCTCGCGAGATGACGCGCGGGCGTGTCAACGAGGAACAGACCGACCGCCCGCAGGACGCAATCCTGCGTGAGGCGGTCGGCAAGAAGTTAAAGAGGACCATTCACCACAAAATCCAGAGCAATCTGCAGTCGCCATGTTATAGAGCAGGAGAAGCTGAGCACCTTGGCCCTAGAGCCTGTGGTGGCACAATGGCCCTTCTGTCACATGCAGTAAGAAGACACCAGTATTATAAAAACGGTAGGTGGTAAGTCAGGGGTCCTTTTGCTGATTCTGTATTGGGGCCTAGGAGCTTCACATTATATGTCTGGGAGCCAATCTGGTTAAGACTTAATCTAAACAAAAGTGGATAGAAAAATGTATAGGATCTCATAACCAAGCAAGAGATTCCTGTATTTTAGGTAGTGTATGCATTTGGCACTAAGCAGTTATGCATTTTACTCATATATGTTACCAGCAGCTCTACTAGGCCTTAGTAAAATGAGGAAACTTTGAAGTCATAGATGGAACTATATGTGTCAAAACCGTGAAAAAAACTTTTTTTTTTTTTTTTACAATTTTATTGTAGCTTCATCCCATCTGCTCTTCTTAGTAATTATAATGTGCTTAGAGCTGTAATATGTACCATTTTAGAAGGAGTGTGTTTTTCTTTCCAAAGCTCATTATATCATTACATAGTTCTTGGTGAAATGTCTCGTAAACTTTCAAAGTTAGCTTTATTGAATCCAATGTTTAGCTATTTCTTAAAGACATTTATTTTAGACTTTATTTTGGGTTCAGAGCAAAACATAGATAGTCCTTTAAACTATGTAACTGTATTAACAGTAGTGGTGATGTAAGACTTCACCATGCTGCCTATTTGGAATACCTACTTTAACTGCTGAACTTGTGATGCACAGAAGTAAATGTTTAAGTATGTTAATGAAAAGCCTCCTTTCTCAATCCAGGGGTGTTCAGAACTTTACAGGTTCTGCTCTGAGTATAGTCCATCAATATCTGACAGAAGGCTTCGCACACCATGAGTTGCTTTGGCGCTAGACGAACAGAGCACTTTCCAGTGTTTAATGCGTGAAACTGCTGGTTGGTTGGGGTGCATCGATAGTTGGACCCTCACTAATCAGATATTGATGTTCTGAGGATAGGCTGTCAATAGTAAAATTCTTGAATTATTCTTTAAATAAAGAACCACTTTACAGCTTCTTTACACACAGTTATTACAGTGTGTATTTGAAACATTTTGAACATTTTGTGCATGCATTTCTTATAGAATTTATAATACTGTACAGAAGCCCGAAAAAAATCCATACCTAGAACATACTCCAACTGAAACCATTATATTCATGTGTACATACTTAATCCAATCAGTGTCAGGTGCTGGTGAGTGTCTGTGACTGTGATATTAAGGAGAGGAGGAGACACGGTCGTTCCCAGATGGATGATGGCGTCCACATTGTGCAAAGAAAGGGTACCTGCCAGGTACACTGAGCATCTCACTGAGGCGTTGCATCATCACAAGAGGCTGTATATGGGCGGCGCATGCGTTCTCTCACCCTCTGACCGAAACAGCCATCTTGGAGAAGGGCGCAAGCTGCCGGAACTACAGATAACCAGAGGGCAAGCGCATGTGCTGTAAATCTTAACAGCAACGTAGGAATTTTGAAATAGAGTGATTTAACCTCACATTAGTAATGGTCAAATGTATTATGGGCAGATCCAAGCCACAGTGAGGGAATATCACTGGTGACAGAAGAGATGGAAACTCAGCGCTCCCGGACTGAGTAATTCACCTGCGTGGAGGGGACACAACGGGTGACAGCATGTCAGTGCCCGCATCCGAAGTTAACTCCAATCTCTGTCAATATGTGGCTGAGGAGGGATCTCCTCCCCAATATGCCCAGAAATCAACCAAGGGAGCAATATATGTTGTTAAGGAAACAGATGTATTATGCATAATATCCACATGTAATACAGCCAATGATGTGCACTAGACACCAAGAAAAAATAATTTTTTTAAAAGGAAAAATGTGGGAGTCATTCATCACAGCCGAGTGCAATCCCTGTCACATTAGTAACTCCTCTCTGAAGTGTGCGTGAATATCTAAAAAGAAAAAAGAGTCAGAAAAATTAGTTAATATAACCAGAGAGTAACTTCTCACTTTGTGTCAATAAACTTCATCATTCAACAGTCGGAAGCATCATGCACAATACATATATATATATTTTTTGCAATATAGGGTGGGAATAAATCCAGGGTGCTGTCATGGGTAGTGTTGAGCGAAGAGTTCGAAAATCGTTCGGGTCCGTACCGAATTTTGGGGTGTCCGTGACACGGACCCGAACCCGGACATTTTCAAAAAAGTTCGGGTTCGGGTCCGGTGTTCGTCGATTACTTCCCGCTTTCTGAAGGGCTGCACAGCAGCCAATCAGCTAGCGTTTTACTTCTTGCCCTAAGAGCCCATCACAGCCATGCCTACTAATGGCATGGCTGTGATTGGCCAAGTGCAGCATGTGACCCAGCCTCTATTTAAGCTGGAGTCACGTAGCGCCGCACGTCACACTGCTCTGACTAGTGTAGGGAGAGGATGCAGCTTCTGTGAGGGCGAGATAGGCAGTGATAAAGAAGTGATTGAATGATCTACCTTTCTACACCTGTGCATCAGAACAACTCAGCTGAGCTGTTCACTGAAAGTCACTATTTTGTTGAGACTGGCCAGAGCGATTTTTACTGGCACATGTAACTGGGCTGACCGGCGGTGGCCATTTTGGGACTTGTGGTGCGCCAGCACTTGCTGCCACAGAGTGTAAACCAAAGCTCCAAAGAAGTTAAAAATCTACACCTGTGAATCAGAACAACAGCGATTCAGCTGCTCAGTCAAAGTCAATTTTTTTCTGGCTGGGCAGACTGTTTTCTGGCACATGTTACTGGGCTGATAGGCGGCGGCCATTTTGGGACTTGTGGTGCTACAGCAAAAGCTGCCACAACGTCCATTAATCTAATGTAATAGTCGATTTTTTCATAGATATACTACATCAGGGGTTTGGCTGTGCTTGTGTCACCCATACTAACTGCAAAGATATTTAATATATCAGTGGTGAAACTGAAAGTAACCCACTTGGATAGCAAATCCCATGAATGTGCTGTTCCAGCTAGGCTAGCCAGTGCCACTACTTTGTCCAATACTGTCAGCCAGAAATATATATTTTTTATGTGCCAGAAATATAAATTAGAAAAAGCTTTCACCGTAATAATAAAATTATTCTGGTGTTAGACCAGAAGAAGCACTCCTGTTGTAATTAATACTGTAAAAAGGCTTAGGCAATATTTCTCCCAGTGTGGGAAATTTATCTAGCAAAACTAGCATTTTAACAATTCCGGTGTTCTGAAATACCAGCAGTCCTCTTGTAATTAATACCGCCAAAAGGCATTATATTGTCCAGTGTTGTAATTTTGGTGAAAAAAAGGCCAATTTAATCAATCTGGTGTTTGTTAGACCAGAAAAACTAGGCCTCACGTTTTCACTCCTCTAAAAAGGAATTATATTTCCCCGTGTGGGAATCTATGTACCAAAACTAGCATTATGAAAAATCTGGTGTCCAATTAGCAGCAGTGTTCTTGTAATTAATACCGCCAAAAGGCAATATATCATCCAGTGTTGTAATTTTGGTGAAAAAAAGGCCAATTTAATCAATCTGGTGTTTGTTAGACCAGAAAAACTAGGCCTCACGTTTTCACTCCTGTAAAAAGGAATTATATTTCCCTGTGTGGGAATCTAAGTACCAAAACTAGCATTATAAAAAATCTGGTGTCCAATTAGCAGCAGTGTTCTTGTAATTAATACCGCCAAAAGGCATTATTGTCCAGTGTTGTAATTTTGGTGAAAAAAAGGCCAATTTAATCAATCTGGTGTTTGTTAGACCAGAAACAGTAGGCCTCACGTTTTCACTCCTCTAAAAAGGAATTATATTTCCCCGTGTGGGAATCTATGTACCAAAACTAGCATTATAAAAATCTGGTGTCCAATTAGCAGCAGTGTTCTGGTAATTAATACCGCCAAAAGGCATTATTGTCCAGTGTTGTAATTTTGGTGAAAAAAGGCCAATTTAATCAATCTGGTGTTTGTTAGACCAGAAAACTAGGCCTCACGTTTTCACTCCTCTAAAAGGAATTATATTTCCCGTGTGGGAATCTATGTACCAAAACTAGCATTATAAAAAATCTGGTATCCAATTAGCAGCAGTGTTCTTGTAATTAATACCGCCAAAAGGCATTATTGTCCAGTGTTGTAATTTTGGTGAAAAAAAGGCCAATTTAATCAATCTGGTGTTTGTTAGACCAGAAACAGTAGGCCTCACGTTTCACTCCTCTAAAAGGAATTATATTTCCCGTGTGGGAATCTATGTACCAAAACTAGCATTATAAAAAATCTGGTGTCCAATTAGCAGCAGTGTTCTGGTAATTAATACCGCCAAAAGGCATTATTGTCCAGTGTTGTAATTTTTGTGAAAAAAAGGCCAATTTAATCAATCTGGTGTTTGTTAGACCAGAAAAACTAGGCCTCACGTTTTCACTCCTCTAAAAAGGAATTATATTTCCCCGTGTGGGAATCTATGTACCAAAACTAGCATTATAAAAAATCTGGTGTCCAATTAGCAGCAGTGTTCTTGTAATTAATACCGCCAAAAGGCATTATTGTCCAGTGTTGTAATTTTGGTGAAAAACAGGCCAATTTAACCCCTTTGGGACACATGACGTACCGGTACGGCATGTTTCCCGAGTCCTTAAGGACACATGACGTACCGGTACGTCATGAGTTGTTCCGATCACTGCTGCTCAGCTGGCAGTGATCGGAACAAGGTACCTGCTGAAATCATTCAGCAGGTACCTTGTTACAATGCCCAGGGGGGTCCTGTGACCCCCCCCATATGGGGCGATCGCTGCAAACCGCAGATCAATTCAGACCTGCG
>CM065589.1:378654967-378689097 GCA_033119425.1 Bufotes viridis | reverse complement strand
AGTAAGCACGACCAGGGACACTATATCTCCCTAACTGCACACTGGGTAAATGTAGTGGCGGCTGGGCCCCAGGCGGAGAGTTCCTTGGCGCACGTCCTTCCGCCGCCAAGGATCACAGGGCATCATTCTTTGCCTCCTGTAGCCTCCTCCTCCTACTCGGCTTCCTCCTCCTCCTCCTCTGCTTCCACCAGCTCATCCAGTCAGCCACACACCTTCACCACCAACTTCAGCACAGCCCGGGTAAACGTCAGCAGGCCATTCTGAAACTCATATGTTTGGGGGACAGGCCCCACACCGCGCAGGAGTTGTGGCGGGGTATTGAACAACAGATCGACCAGTGGTTGCTGCCGATGGGCCTCAAACCCGGCCTGGTGGTGTGCGATAATGGGCGAAATCTCGTGGCAGCTCTGGGACTAGCCGGTTTGACGCACATCCCTTGCCTGGCGCATGTGCTGAATTTGGTGGTGCAAAAGTTCATTCACAACTACCCAGACATGTCAGAGCTGCTGCATAAAGTGCGGGCCGTCTGTGCGCGCTTCCGGCGTTCACATCCTGCCGCTGCTCGCCTGTCAGCGCTACAGCGGAACTCCGGCCTTCCCGCTCACCGCCTAATATGCGACGTGCCCACCCGGTGGAACTCCACCTTGCACATGCTGGAGAGACTGTGCGAGCAGCAGCAGGCCATAGTGGAGTTTCAGCTGCAGCACGCACGGGTCAGTCGCACTGCGGAACAGCACCACTTCACCACCAATGATTGGGCCTCCATGCGAGACCTGTGTGCCCTGTTGCGCTGTTTAGAGTACGCCACCAACATGGCCAGTGGCGATGCCACTGTTATCAGAGTGACGATACCAATTCTATGTCTCCTAGAGAAAACACTTAGGGCGATGATGGAAGAGGAGGTGGGCCAGGGCCAGGAGGAGGAGGAGGAGGATGACGGGTCGTTTTTAGCACTTTCAAGCCACTCTGTTAGAAGTGGCTCAGAGGGAGGTTTTTTGCAACAGCAGAGGGCAGGTACAAATGTGGCCAGCCAGGGACCACTACTGGAGGACGAGGAGGATGAGGAGGAGGTGGAGGAGGATGAGGATGAAGCAGGTTCACAGCGGGGTGGCACCCAGCACAGCGCAGGCACATCCCTGGTGCGTGGCTGGGGGGATACAGAGGATGATGACGATACGCCTCCCACAGAGGACAGCTTGTCCTTACCTCTGGGGAGCCTGGCACACATGAGCGATTACATGCTGCAGTGCCTGCGCAACGACAGCAGAGTTGCCCACATTTTAACGTGTGCTGACTACTGGGTGGCCACCCTGCTGGATCCACGGGCCAAGGCCAAGGCAGAGGAGGAGCTAGAGGTCAACCACGCAGCAGTGTCACGGCCAGCTCCTCTGAGGGCAGGGTTAGCATGGCAGAAATGTGGAAAAGCTTTGTCTCCACGCCACAGCTAACTGCCCCACCACCTGATACGGAACGTGTTAGCAGGAGGCAACATTTCACTAACATGGTTGAACAGTACATCTGCACACAACTCCATGTACTGACGGATGGTTCGGCCCCATTCAACTTCTGGGTTTCCAAATTGTCCACGTGGCCAGAATTAGCATGTTATGCCTTGGAGGTGCTTGCCTGCCCGGCAGCCAGCGTTTTATCTGAACGTGTATTCAGCACGGCAGGGGGCGTCATTACTGACAAACGCAGCCGCTTGTCCGCAGCCAACGTGGACAAGCTGACGTTTATAAAAATGAACCAGGCATGGATCCCACAAGACCTGACCCTCCCTTGTGCAGAGTAGTCCTTAATAACTGCCTTAAACCATGTTGTCTTGTACTCCTGGCCACTTCTTCATTGAAAAATCTATTTTTGAAATTAAGTAGGATCTTGGGGTGCAACCCAGAGTTGAATGAACCTTCCGTCTGTCTGGGTGCCGGGGCCAAAGTACATAAAAGTGTCCTTCTCCTGTGCTGGGTGATATGAATGGTATACTTGTGCTGTCTGACATGTCTCCTTTGTGTGGGTGCAGGGGGCCAAAGTCACTGAAAGCGGCCTTCTCCTGTGGTGGGTGATCGAAATGCCTGATTCTCTGCTGTGGGACTTCTCTCCTCCGTGTGGTTGCAGGGGTCAAGGTCTCTAAAAGTGCCCTTCTCCTGTGGTGGTTGATGTAAAACTGATGCTTGTGCTATCTGACCTGTCTCCTCTGTGTCGGTGCTAAGGCCTAAGTCACTGAAAGCGGCCTTCTCCTGTACTGGCTGATATAAATGCCTGAGTCTCTGCTGTGGGACCTCTCTCCTCCGTGTGGCTGCAGGGGTCAAAGTCTCTAAAAGTGCCATTCTCCTGTGGTGGTTGACGTAAATCTGATGCTTGTGCTATCTGACCTGTCTCCTCTGTGTCGGTGCTAAGGCCTAAGTCACTGAAAGCGGCCTTCTCCTGTGCTGTCTGATATAAATGCCTGAATCTCTGCTGTGGGACCTCTCTCCTCTTTCTGGGTGCAGGGGTCAAAGAAACAAAAAGTGGCCTACTCCTGTGGTGGTTGACATGATGCCTGATTCTCTGCTGTGGGACCTCTCTCCTCTTTCTGGGTGCAGGGGTCAAAGTCTCTAAAAGTGCCCTTCTCCTGTGGTGGTTGATGTGAAACTGATGCTTGTGCTATCTGACCTGTCTCCTCTGTGTCGGTGCTAAGGCCTAAGTCACTGAAAGCGGCCTTCTCCTGTGCTGGCTGATATAAATGCCTGAATCTCTGCTGTGGGACCTCTCTCCTCTTTCTGGGTGCAGGGGTCAAAGAAACAAAAAGTGGCCTACTCCTGTGGTGGTTGACATGATGCCTGATTCTCTGCTGTGGGACCTCTCTCCTCTTTCTGGGTGCAGGGGTCAAAGTCTCTAAAAGTGGCCTTCTCCTGTGGTGGTTGATGTGAAACTGATGCTTGTGCTATCTGACCTGTCTCCTCTGTGTCGGTGCTAAGGCCTAAGTCACTGAAAGCGGCCTTCTCCTGTGCTGGCTGATATAAATGCCCGAATCTCTGCTGTGGGACCTCTCTCCTCCGTCTGGGTGCAGGGGTAAAAGTCTCTCAAAGTGGCCTTCTCTTGTGCTGGGTGATGTGAAGCTGATGTTTGTGCCATCTGACATGGTTGCCGGGGTCCCATTAAATGGTGGCCTACTCCTGTGGTGGGTGATCTAAATGCATGATTCTCTGCTGTGAAAACCTCTCTTCTCCGTCTGGGTGCAGGGGTCAAAGTCTCTCAAAGTGGCCTTCTCTTGTGCTGGGTGATGTGAAGCTGATGTTTGTGCCATCTGACATGGTTGCCGGGGTCCCATTAAATGGTGGCCTACTCCTGTGGTGGGTGATCTAAATGCATGATTCTCTGCTGTGAAAACCTCTCTCCTCCGTCTGGGTGCAGGGGTCAAAGTCTCTCAAAGTGGCCTTCTCTTGTGCTGGGTGATGTGAAGCTGATGTTTGTGCCATCTGACATGGTTGCCGGGGTCCCATTAAATGGTGGCCTACTCCTGTGGTGGGTGATCTAAATGCCTGATTCTCTGCTGTGAAAACCCCTCTCCTCCGCCTGGGTGCAGTGGTCAAAGTCTCTCAAAGTGGCCTTCTCTTGTGCTGGGTGATGTGAAGCTGATGTTTGTGCCATCTGACATGGTTGCCGGGGTCCCATTAAATGGTGGCCTACTCCTGTGGTGGGTGAGCTAAATGCATGATTCTCTGCTGTGAAAACCTCTCTCCTCCGTCTGGGTGCAGGGGTCAAAGTCTCTAAAAGTGGCCTTCTCTTGTGCTGGGTGATGTGAAGCTGATGTTTGTGCCATCTGACATGGTTGCCGGGGTCCCATTAAATGGTGGCCTACTCCTGTGGTGGGCGATCTAAATGTATGATTCTCTGCTGTGAAAACCCTTCTCCTCCGCCTGGGTGCAGGGGTCAAAGTCTCTCAAAGTGGCCTTCTCTTGTGCTGGGTGATGTGAAGCTGATGTTTGTGCCATCTGACATGGTTGCCGGGGTCCCATTAAATGGTGGCCTACTCCTGTGGTGGGTGATCTAAATGCATGATTCTCTGCTGTGAAAACTTCTCTCCTCTGTCTGGGTGCTGGTCCAAAATACATGAGAGTGGCCTTCTCCGGTGGTGGTTGATATGAAGCATGATTCCTTGCTGTGGGACCTGTATCCTCTGTCTGGGTACTGGTCCAAAATAAATGAGAGTGGCCTTCTCCGGTGGGGGTTGATATGACGCATGATTCCTTGATGTGGGACCTCTCTCCTCTGTCTGGGTGCTGGTCCAGAATACATGAGAGTGGCCTTCTCCGGTGGGGGTTGATTTGACGCATGATTCCTTGATGTGAGACCTCTCTCCTCTGTCTGGGTGCTGGTCCAAAATAAATGAGAGTGGCCTTCTCCGTTGGTGGTTGATATGACGCATGATTCCTTGCTGTGGGACCTGTATCCTCTGTCTGGGTGCTGGTCCAAAATAAATGAGAGTGGCCTTCTCCGGTGGTGGTTGATATGACGCCTTATTCCTTGCTGTGGGACCTGTATCCTCTGTCTGGGTGCTGGTCCAAAATACATGAGAGTGGCCTTCTCCGGTGGTGGTTGATATGACGCCTTATTCCTTGCTGTGGGACCTGTATCCTCTGTCTGGGTGCTGGTCCAAAATAAATAAGAGTGGCCTTCTCCGGTGGGGGTTGATATGACACATGATTCCTTGATGTGGGACCTCTCTCCTCTGTCTGGGTGCTGGTCCAAAATAAATGAGAGTGGCCTTCTCCGGTGGTGGTTGATATGACGCCTTATTCCTTGCTGTGGGACCTGTATCCTCTGTCTGGGTGCTGGTCCAAAATACATGAGAGTGGCCTTCTCCGGTGGTGGTTGATATGAAGCATGATTCCTTGCTGTGGGACCTGTATCCTCTGTCTGGGTGCTGGTCCCAAATAAATGAGAGTGGCCTTCTCCAGTGGTGGATGATATGACGCATGATTCCTTGCTGTGGGACCTGTATCCTCTGTCTGGGTGCTGGTCCAAAATAAATGAGAGTGGCCTTCTCCGGTGGGGGTTGATATGACGCATGATTCCTTGCTGTGGGACCTGTATCCTCTGTCTGGGTGCTGGTCCAAAATAAATGAGAGTGGCCTTCTCCGGTGGGGGTTGATATGACGCATGATTCCTTGATGTGGGACCTGTATCCTCTGTCTGGGTGCTGGTCCCAAATAAATGAGAGTGGCCTTCTCCAGTGGTGGATGATATGACGCATGATTCCTTGCTGTGGGACCTCTCTCCAATTTATATTGGTTAATTTTTATTTATTTTATTTTAATTCATTTCCCTATCTACATTTGTTTGCAGGGGATTTACCTACATTTTGCTGCCTTTTGCAGCCCTCTAGCCCTTTCCGGGAGTCTTTTACAGGCTTTTTTGTGCCCAAAAGTTCGGGTCCCCATTGACTTCTATGGGGTTCGGGTTCGGGATGAAGTTCGGGTTGAGTTCGGATCACGAACCCGGACATTTTCCGGAAGTTCGGCCGAACCTCTCGAACCCGAACATCCAGGTGTTCGCTCATCTCTAGTCATTGTCTCATGGAAAAGTGATTACCAGTGAGTGTAATCTTGAATTTCCCTTATGCCCATGACAGCACTCTTGAGAGAAGACTAGAATATAAACTAGCCTAGGGGGGGGACAACTGCTTGCAAGACCTTCCTGCCAAACGATATATGGTCTTTAGAGTCTAGATCTAACCTGTAGGGGCAAAAAAACATACATGGAGACTTCCAGGTAGCGGCCTACAAATTTGTTCTAGGGATGCGTCTGGTCTTTCTGCCCAGGAGGTAGAGATGGCTCTGGTTGAGTAATTGCCAAACCCTAAAGGAGGGAGTTCCCCCGTTGAGGAATAGGCTAAAGAGATGGCCCCCACTATCCATCTAGATAGTGTCCCAGAAGAAAGCTTATTACTCTCGTTTTTCCCCCCAAACTGTACAAAAAGCCTAGAGGACTTCCTCCAGTGACTAGTGACTTTTAGGAATTCTGACAGGCATCTTTTAACATCTAGACAATGGAGCCTCCTCTCTTTTTGATTCTTTGGGAATTGACACAAAGAAGGGAGAACAATGTCTTGGGTCCTATGAAAAAAGGAGACCAATTTTGTAAGAAAAGAATGATCAGGTTTAATGATTACTCTGTCATCCAAGATGTTAGTATAGGAAGGAGAGGTAGAAAATGCCGAGATCTTACTCACACGTCTAGCAGAGGTGATAGCCACCAGAAAGGCAGTTTTGAAGGACAAAATTTTAATTGGTAAATCCTGAAGTGGTTCGACAGGTGGCTCCATTATCCTAGATAACACTAGATTGAGATCCCATGGGGGAATAGAGGGTCTGATCACCGGCCTAGTTCTACTAACTGCTTTGAAGAATCTGCTAATCCAAAGATGATTGTCCAGAGAAAAATATAAAAGGCTCTAAGGGCAGAAACTTGCACCTTAAGGGTGCTGAATCTTAAGTTTTTATTAAGACCATTTTGTAGGAAATCCAAAATTGTTGGCAACGGAGGAGAATCCAAGGGATCTACCAGGACCTTAGAAAAATTCAAGAACGTCTTCCATATTCTAAGGTAAATTCTAGAGGTTACCTCTTTCCTACAAGACAAAAGGGTAGATACCTCTTTAGACAGGCCTCTATGTTCTAGGATTTTCCACACAGATACCAGGCCTTAGAGGCGGAAAGGCATACAGAAGTTGATCGGGCCATGGAAGGGCGAAGGCGTCTATTCCTGTTGGGGAATCTTCTGGGTTTAGAGAAAAGAAAAGGTTGCATTTTTTGTTTTGCCTAGTTGAAAAGAGTTCTATTTGAGGATGGCCCCAGAGCTGAATTAGCTGGTAAAGACCTCTTGGATTAAACACCATTCCCCTTGGTCTAAACGGTTTCTTCTCAGGTAGTCCGCCATTTTGTTTTCTGTTCCTTTTAAGTGAACTGCATTGAAAGGAACACAAGAAATTATCAGAGAAAAAATGTCTGCGGTTAGTGACATCAGATTTTTGATTTTGTTCCTCCTTGCCTGTTCAAATAAGATACCACAGTTGCGTTGTCCAAGAAAATCTCTATTCCTTTCCCTTGAATTCTAGGTAAAAATGCTCTTAGGGCAAATAGAACCGCTCTCAGCTCCCTCATATTCTGAGAATCTCGACTCTCCATTGGGCTCCATTCCCACTGTTGAACTTCCCACTGATAATAAGCCCCCCAGCCGGTTGGACTTGCGTCTGTAGTAATTGATACCTGTTCCTGTATACGTTTAATTTTAAGTCATCGGCAGAAGCATCAGAAATGAAGACAACTGCTTTTAGAATGGTAGGAAACACCTCCAATAACTGTTCTCCGAGGTTTTATTCAGGATATGGGACTCTAAATCCTGCAACCACAATTTTAAACTGGTGGTATGGAGGCCGGGTCTCTCCTTAAAAGCTCTCCACGAAAGTTCCTGTTTCCTGTCCGGCATTGAGGCGGTCTCTCAAGGGTGATGTCATGGGCGTAAGGGAAAAATTATGTTTTAATTTATGCAAATGAGCCTCTAGGAGCAACGGGGGCAATGCTGTTACATCTAGAGGTTCTGCTCTCTCTGCCACTGCCATGCTCTCTCCACTGTCTTACACTTAGAAGCGGTGGGTGGATCCGCAGAAGTTATGAAGCGGCCGCGCCTCTTAAGTCCAATGTATCCTCTGCCACTGCAGGGCCTTATTAAGATCAGTGTCTAAAATTCTGGTCTTAATAAATGTGCCACTTTATATTTTACTATATGTAAAAACCCAGCAGGGAGGATAGGAGTTATTGCAATGTGTATAGTGGTGCTGGTCACTGTACTCACAGTAACTGTATCCTGTTCTCTCACTCCCAACTTCCAGAGTCATTACAATGAAGAGGGGTCTGCAAGATGAAAGCCGGAGTGTTTCCCTGCCGCCCCCAAGCACACTCTGGATGTGGCGTTCCCTAACTCATGGAACTGTTGGGGTGCTCTTGACGGTGAGGTGCTGAAATAACAAGCAGGAGGCCAGAGTGGAGTTTAAACAAGGTTAAGGCCTCTTTCACACGAGCATGACGCATTAGGTGCGGATGCTTCCTGGGTGCGTTCAGTGAAACTTGCACTATTTTGCAAGCAAGTTCAGTCAGTTCTGTCTGCAATTGCATTTGGCTGTTCAGTTTTTTCCGCGCGAGTGCAATGTGTTTTTCACTGTAGCCCCATTTACTTCTATGGGGCCAGGGCTGCGTGAAAAACGCAGAATATAGAACATGCTGCATTTTTCACGCAATGCAGAACAGATGCGTTAAAAAAACGCTCATGTACACAGTCCCATTGAAATTAATGGGTCAGGATTCAGTGCTGGTGCTAAGCGTTCACGTCATGCATTGCACCCGCGTGGAAAACTCGCTTGTGTAAAAAAGGGCCTAACAGAAAGTCTTTACTTGCATGGCAGATGTAAAACACTTTCACACAGAATGGAGGCTCAAATCTTTATAGTTCCAACAAGTTATGGCTGAACCATGGATTATCTCCAGAGTTCCCACTGAGGCGTCATTTCTTACACAGCATTTCCTAATAATGAAAAAAGACAGATCCAGCACAACACGAAAATTCTATAGAAAATATCTTTTTTATTCCATAACTTTAAAAGTTCTAGCATGTACATGATTTGGATAGAAAAATCCTTAGGGTACTTCCACACTTGCGTTGGTGCGAATCCGTCTGTTTATTTGCACAGACGGATCCGCACATATAATGCAAACGTTTGTATCCGTTCAGAACGGATCCGTTTTTTATTAGTTTTAAAGAAAAATGACAAAGTCCAAAACTGATCCGTTTTGAATTACATTGAAAGACAATGGGGAACGGATCCGTTTTCAAATGCATCATATTGTGTCATTAAAAACGGATCCGTCCCCATTGACTTACATTGTAATTAAAAACGGATCTGTTAGGCTCCGCCTCTTCAAACAGACACCAAAATGCTGCAAGCTGCGTTTTGGTGTCCGTCTCCAACACAGAATAGAAGCGGAACGGAGCCTAACTGATGCATTCTGAACGGATCCTTATCCATTCAGAATGCATTGGGGATTAACTGATCCGTTTTGGACCGTTTGTGAGAGCCCTGAAACGGATCTCACAAACGGAATCCAAAACGCTAGTGTGAAAGTACCCTTACTTGTAAGAAAAGGGTGGGCCCAATAGCAAACTTTTGAAATGGCCCCCTCCCTTCAACATTAACATTACATGGCAAAATGAGCGTTGTTGTGTGCATGAGGACTAACTCTGTTAAAGAAGTGTAAAAAAGTAGCAGTAACAGTATGTAATGTGATAAAATAAAAAATAACAATTATACATGTGGTAAATTTCCCACCCTACTGCACAAATGCTCCAGTGGTCCCCATCTCTCTTTGGTATTTTGCTGTAGTGATGAAGGCTCTCAAACTCAGCTGAATATATGGGTCACACATAGAAAAAATTTCCAATTGATCGGCCACGTTAATTTCAAATACAATATAAAATTATTGTTAATAGAATATACCATCACATACCTATTACATCCAGTGATGTCGCTTCTGATGTAGACATTCTCTTTCTGCATCTTCTCTATTGGGAGCCAACCATAATGATGACATTTTTCAGCTGCACCTCATCTCTGCAGAGTTTACTACACAGACATCTTAGGTTCCTCACTTTTTCAACATCCTCTCCTTCTAGCGCCCCAATGTTGTCCTCTTGCTGCTTTTCCAATATTGTGCCCACTGTGCTCCCCAATACCCACAAACAGGATGCTGCAAAAATAACAGTGCCATGCAGACAGTCCCTCCCATAATAGTGCTATATAGTGCTTCCAGAAGGTCCTTAATAGTAACAGTGCCCCCTACAGTACCCCCAATAGTGATAATGCTCCCCAAAAGTGCCCCCATTAGTAGCAATGTCCTCCATATTGTGCCCAATAATACCACCACAGTATCCCCAGTAGTAATTATGGCACCATGGTGCCTCCAGTAGCAGTAGCAGTAACAAGGCCCCTCTATAAGGCACCCCTTTAGAGCCCCTAATAATGAATAATAAAGGTGATCTATAAGCTACCTCTATAGGGCCCACATTATTAATAAAGCCCTCTATAGTGTCCCCAGCAGTTATAATGCCTATTACAGTGCCACCAGTATTTATTATTCCCCCTCTAGTGGTTCCTGTATTTAAAAAAGCCCCATCTGTAGTGCCTCCATTAATTATAATGTCCCCTGCAGTGGCCATATAGCTATAATGACCTTCTGCAGTTATAACCCCTTGTAGTACCCCATATTATAATGCCCCCTGTATTGCTTTGGCCTATATTAATGCTCTTGGTAGTGCCACCTATATAATGATGCCCCCCTCTAGTGCTCCGATTGGTATTAATGCCCCTGTGATGCTCCCTTGTATGCCCCAATTAGTGACCCGGTATTATAATGCCCCCTGTAGTTCTCTGGCTTATATTAATGCCCTCAGTAGTGCCCCATGTATTAATGCCCCAGTAGTGCCACAAGAGTTATAATCCCCCCCCCCTGTTGTGCTCTGGCCTGTATTAATGCCCCCAATTGTGCTCCATGTATTATAATGCCCCCCTTTACTGTTTTGGCCTGTATTAATGCCCCCAGTAGTGCTACCGTTACTATAACCCCCCCTCTCCTTTTAATGCCCTGTCCTGTATTATTGCCCCCAGTTGTGGCACATGAATTATAATGGCCCAGTGCTCCAGCTTGTATTGCTGCTCCACAATAAAACACCTGATGACATCAACACAGACTACATAATGAATGATATGGCTGCACAAAAACACAAAAGAAAAAGGCAAAAAAAAAAATCACGATAAACCTCTCTATCAACATAGTGTTTTTATGAAAAATGCTGTATGTGAAATCAGGCTAAAAGTGTAGATTTAGAAATCTTTTCCATTTTCCATTTTCCAATTTCGGAAATATGTGTGGCAGCTTCATCATTTGCTTATGATATTATTTAACACCTCAAAGAGACAACTGCCTGGCAGGGTTGATCATGGTGAATAAAATGAGCAATCTATTGCTGCAAACGAATGCACCATTGCAGCATAATTATTACTTTTATTTTTTTGCAAATAAGGTGATTTGAACACCAAAGGTCTGCATAAGCTCCTCTTCTCCCGCTCGCCACTCCCTATCATGGCCTGATTGACAGGGCCAGACATCCTCACTGTTTGGATGTCTGGCCCTGAAATCTTGTGCTTGTGTTGGCAAGACTTTATCAGTGTATGTGCCATTGATCTCAGGTGGCTCTCCCCACTAAGATCTGCACTGCACTTGCACAGTAAATTCCAACGGGACAGTCCAGGATTTTGGTGGCTGACTCACAGTCCTGGAGGTATGTCCAACTCTCAGATGTCTCTGTATCCATAGGATGCAGAGACAGTTGCCTGTAATCAGGATGGACTGGGAGCTTAAAGTGGCCCTGGAAAAAAAAATACTAAAAGTGATGCAGTTTTGTAGTCGGGTCTAAACTGTTGGAAGGCGGGGCCAGCAATACCATATTATGGCACATTATACCACCCCAACAGAGCCAAATACCATAGTCTATCTCAAAATACTGCCACAGCAGCACAAAATACATCCCCAAAAACTTCTACTTGTTGGCCATGAGGAGGACTCAGGAGGCCCCCTGGGAATCAGCCTACTGGGAAATTTCCCTCTAAGGTCTATGACCAATATGCCACTGCCTGTAATGGTAAAGCAGGGACAAATCCGCTCCCTGATTCACCATTCAGCTCAGATGCTGGTGCTCCACACTGCTGGGTAATGTAGGAAGAGAGGTGCAGGCCGGGAAGCAGCCTGTGGACTCCTACACAGCACAGCATGATGTGTGACAGCATTCTGCTGCTGCTGGGTAGTGCAGGGTGAGCTGTTTTTATCGGAGGAACTAGGTATTTACTGTTTTATTTCTTACTGTAAAGTGGGCACATATTTGGGTATAACTATTGTGAAGGGGACAGATAGCTGGGCATAACTACTGTGAAGAGGGCACATCTGGTCACAACTACTGTGAATGGGGCACATAACTGGATATAACTACTGTAAAGGAGGCACATATATGGACATAACTACTGTGAGGGTGAACACTGTAGGCATTGCTACTGTGAGGAGGCACAATGTGGGCATTACTACTGTGAAGTGGCACAATGTGGGTATAACTACTGTGAGGGGCACAATGTATCACTGGCCTGGGCGGGGCTAAGCTCAGTTCACTCAAATTAAGCTTAGCCCCGCCCAGGCTAGTGATACTAGTCATGACGTCACTGGGCCTGTGGTAAACAGCGAGAAGGCCGCGGCACTACTGCCAGTGCCGCTACCTTCTCAAACAGCTGATCGGCAGGGGTCCCGGGTGTCGGACCCCCGCCGATCAGATGCTGATGATCTATCCCCTTTAAAATACAAAGGAAATGTGCCATCTTTAACTTTTTTGCCTTTTGGAAATAATATAATCTTTAACTTGCTTAACTATTCACAGGAACAGTAATTTTGAGGGTCCTACCTCATCCAGAGTTTTGCTGGCATGTCAGAATGAAGTCTGCTGGATTCATGGCAATGCTGTGATCAAGCAAAAAGAATAATCACATAAGGAAAACATGGTCCCCGTGAAATCCCCAGCAGGGAGCAGTTTTCTGGCCCTGTAAGGCTGAGCCACCCAAATGTATAACAGGGTAATCAAGGGAATTTCCCCTTGGTGCTACCACACAGTACTAATGCCCACATTGTGCCCTCTTACAGTAGTTATGCCCACATTGTGCCCCTTAAAGGGATCTGGACTTCGCAACAAGGAACCAACCAGGCAGCTACCTCCTGGAGTAGTCCTGGTGTAGTTGACTGCTGACCCACAGAAGTCAGGGACACTGGTGCGAACCGCCAAAGACACAGGCAAAAGCATAGTCTGAATACAGTACAATAGTCAGGGCAGACAAATAGCATATTCCAAATAGAAATTCCAAGGTCGGAGCAGGCAGAGTTTGTGCGTAACCCAGGTCACAATTCCGAGGTCAGGGCAAGCAGCAAGGAGCAGAATCAGAAGACAGACAGGGTTCGGTCCCAGAAATTCAGATCAGATCCCCTCCACTGGGTACTAACTAGTAGAAAACCTCAAAGCTAAAGCAAGGAGGTGGATCCAGAGCCCAGCTAAATAGAACGCTGATTAGCAACTTAACCAGTACCTGGACAGGAGCAGGAGAAAGGGATTACCTCTCCTGGTGCTGAAAGGAGTTCACTGAGCACTAGTTCCAGTACGCACAGGGAAATTGGAGCAAGAGCATAAAAGTGCTTCAACCCTGTCTTATAAAAAGCCCTCAGCGGCTGCCTTTGATTAATGTGCCTCTTGGTCAGAGATTGTTGACTGTTAGGGCTCTTTCACACCAGCAGATCCCATGCGTGAAAGAGAGCCAAACCTGGTTTCGGACAGCAGAGACAAAGAGCATTAACATGATTGATAATGCTCAGTGCCTCTCTGTGATCTTTTTACTACAAAATTACAGTAAGATAAAGTTGTCACTGTGATTTTGTAGTAAAAAGATCACAGAGAGTAGTGATGAGCATCATAGCCAATATTTGATATTTCGCAAATTTTTGGCAGAACATTTGCCATAAATTCACAAATTTGAGAATTTGTGATTGCAAAAATCAGTAATGCAATAGGCGCATGCTATTTTATTACTTATAACATGTAATAAACAGACAATCACACAAAGGCTGTATGCCAAAAACCTATCCATGAGACACTTGTGCACTATGAGACATTCAAAACCATCTTTTTCTTTTTTTTTTTCTCAGACGGGACTGTTTACGAATTACGATCAATCTATCAATCTATCACAAACGTTCCATTCCAGCATCATCGGACTTTATTACATATCTTCTTCAAGTTGCTAACTTTACATAGTCAATACTAATGCTATCCTATGACCAATGCACCAGATCTATCCATTTTTTCACCCTCCATATCCCTTCTGCATCTACAGCCCCCTTTCTTTTAGCATCCCACAAGAAACACAACTTCCCTAATACCACCCTTATACTGTCTTTTACACTTAACTCTTTCCATATAAACACATACACATTCCTCACATCCCTTAATACTTCCTTCAAACACACCATAAACAGCCACAGCACTCTTTCTCTTTCACCTCTAAATCCTCACTCAAACATCATTACCTCAAAGGTCAAACACGTCACTCCAGTTAATTCTTTACATAACTTTCCTAACTACTTCTCTAGCGAACAAACAATTCCAAAAAAGATGTACTATATTCTCCTTCCCTCTACAATCATGTCTTGGACAATCCTCGCTCCTTACTAGTCTTCTTTTCTTCTGGAATTCTCTCACTGGTAGCACTCCATGTAACGTCTGCCACACTATCTTACTCTGCCTATTTGTCATACCATTCATTCTCACCTTTTTCTATACCTTCTTCACATCACTTCCTCTCACCATATTTATATCACATTCAATCTGTTTTCCCTCAATCATTCTTGTCACTAATTTTTTATCCTTTAACACACTAACGTCCTTGTCACACAGCTCAACGTTTGTCAGAAACTTCACAACTCACACATACCATATAGGACTTTCAAAAGCAATTGGCTTACGCAAATCTCTTTCACCCCATTTTCATCTAAACAAAACATTCCCAAATAAATATCTGCACATACAGGCATACTTACTATCCTTTTCAATAGCTCTCAGAATAATACTTACTATATTCACACCAAAAAAAATTCTAAGTTTGGGAAACCCAAACCTCGCCTCTCTATGTTCTTCGCTAAGACTTCTCTCTTAGCTTTCTCTAACCTAGAATTCCCAAAAAAGACAAACAATATCCGATTTTGCTGTCTCATGCACATATATCCCAGAGGGAAAACATATGCTGCATACAAAAAAATTGGCAATACTACAATCTTAATTACTAAAATCTTCCCAAAAAAGGACAAACTACGCATTTTCCAAAAGTTTAGTTTTTTCTCTACTCCTTCCTTCACATCATTCCAACTTTCTTTCCCATCAAGACATCCTGTAAATTTCACCCCAAGCAGTTACCACATTCAAATCTATATCCACACTCAAGTTCCTACCTCCAAAACTTTTACACTCACTTTTATCCAAATTGACTCTAAAAGCTGACGCTACGCAAACATTTTTAACTAATAACTTAACTATTCTAATAGCACATTCAGAATCACACAAAACACATATATCATCCATATAAATACTCATTTTCCATTCTACATACTTTATCTTTACATATCAGCCCCAACAAAGTCTCAATTGCACAAATGAAAGCCACTGGCAAAAGTGGACATCCCTGCCATACTGCTGAAAGGACCTGCACACTTCTACTTACATTCCCATTCAACAACACACTACTATATATTCCTTCATACAAGCTTCTCACTCTCCAAACAAAATTTAAAGGAAAACCTAGTCTTAATAACACCTTAACAAAAATGTATGTGATAGTCTATTGAACGCTTTCTCAAAGTCCAGACTCAGCACATATTATTTTTATTTCACTTTTCCGACTTTTGCAATCCCACAAACAATCTCTCAACATACATATATTATCTTAAATTCTTCTACCAGGCACTGCGCATGTTTGTTCCTCTCCAATCACGCTTCCCACAACCCCTCTCATCCAATTTGCTATCATCTTTGCATATATCTTATATGTACGCCAAAAAGAAAAAAGAATAACAAGAAAAGCCGCACATCTAAAAAATATCCACTTTTATTTGAAACAACAGACACTACAGAAGTTAGTTAAAAACATTGTATACAATGAACCATGGCTGTGTGGACCAGATAAGAGCTGCACAACACCCTGTCTCTACCACATTATGGAATAAGCATAACCCCACCAAGGGTAAAACATTTCTAAAAGTAACTTAAAGTTAATGAAAATCCACCAACATGAATAAAGCTAATATTATACGTATCATAGCAATAACACAAATGGAGATATGCATGGTGGACAGGGAAAAAGAGCCCAACGAGTTACGCTAGGCCTTGCTGGCTTCCTCAAGGGTGCCTGTTCGTATATTGAATGAGAGCACATATATACATAGATTGTAATAACATAAAAGTGGTCACCTGTGGTGTAGACGCATATGCTAATTAATGATAAACCTCCTTGAGGGTGAAGGTACTGGTCCCCGGTGCAGGCTAGGCACTGAAGTAGATGAGTGTGCCAAAACAATTGGCGGGCGGAACTACAAACTGCGCCTGCACAAATGGACACTGGGCCGGGAGGCCGACGTGCGCTGCGTTCCATGAAACGGAAGCAGCATCACGCATCAGGCAACCAGATCTGGCGTGCACCTCATTCCATGAACTAGAAACAGCATCATGCAGCAGGTCACCAGACCCAGCGCCTGCGCAAGTGACTCAAAAGGGCGAAAGGGCAAAAGAAAAACAAACCAAAAATCCAACCTAAACAAATAAATATTGCACTAAAAGACAACATGAAACTTAAATTATGTGGAAATATGTGTAAACCACAGTATCAGAAAAGCACCATCCACCAATTATCGCAGTACATGAATAATCAAGGTGTATAAAGTGTAGCGGCCATGATTGAGTGTATTATAACAATCGATTAGATATTAAAATATGAAATTAATAATACCACAATCCACATTCAACATATTAAATAAAACCATGATTACAAAAATTACCACAATCCCCATTCAATATATTAAATAAGACCATAATCACATAAATAACTCCATTCCATAATACATGAATAATCAAATGTGTTTAAAATATAATAACCATGATTAAAAGATATATAAGATAACACACAAATATTGGATACCATATCTTTTTCTTTCTCTTTTCTTCTTTGTGTTATTTGTTCCATTTTTCATATTTTAAATTTTCCTTTTTCCTTTTTATTTTTTCACTTCTTTTCCTTTCTCCCCTTCCTCTCACTTTTCATTTTCCTTCGCTTCTCTCTCTCCTCCCAATTCTCCCTTCCTTTTCCTCTTCCCTTCTCCTTATATTATTTATTAAATTATTATTATATTATATACAAACATTACAATATGTGTTTAGCATACATATATTATTTAATTATATAGATGGGGTTTGCTTTACCCCAGCGCCCAGAGAGTCAAAGCCTGCACCGGGGACTAGGAGGGGGTATATAGATCACATAAGTAATTGATCAGAAACTGGCGCCAAAATCAAAGGACCTTTCAAAGAGTCTAAAATGTAAATGGTATGGCATCCAAAATTAAATAAGCACAAAGCAGACGGAAAATGTCTTCCCATGATGGTCTAAGCAAAAGGGTCCACGGACGATCCATTAGATAAAAGATCCATAACCACATAAATAAAAACTACCCATAAAGTGATCCAAGTAAAATTTTCCAATAAATCCAACGTGAGAGAAATGCCTAAAAAACATAACAAAAATAGTGAATAAATTTCCTCTTCCTTCCTTTTCTCCTTTCTTTCTTTCTTTCTTTCTTTCTTTTTTCTTTTCTTTATAAAAATAAATGTAATTAATTAATTTTACATAGTGTAAAAACCGGTGAACAAGAGTTCTTCATTAATGTTTTCTTCAACAATGTTTTTAACTAACTTCTGTTGTGTCTGTAGTTTCAAATAAAATTGGATATTTTTTAGATGTGCGACTCTATTTTCGGTATTCTTTTTTCTTGGTGTACATTGCTTGTACATTGAGGGTGTGCCCCCTCCATATGTTGTTTTTGCATATATCTTATAATCACTGTTTAACAGCGTAATAGGCTGCCAATTCTTTAATTTATTTAAATCTCCCATCTTAGGAAGCAATACAACCAATCCTGCTTTCATACTCTCAGCGATTATCACATTCTTCCACATATACTCATACAATTCTACGATATCATTTGCTATCACATTCCACATTCTACTATAAAACTCCATCGGCAAACCATCCTCAGTCACCAGGTGTTTTGTTTTCCGCCGCTTTGCTAATCACTTCCCATATCTCCTCTTTCCTCACATGCTTCATCATGCAATCTCTCTCTATTTCACTCAGTTTCTCGTCTATTACACTCAACACATCTTCCTCCAAAACCTCATCCCTCCATTTCTCTGCATACAATTCTTCATAAAATCTCACAGCCTCTTCTTCCATCTCCACTCACTTCATTCCATTTCCTCCATACAATACATCTATACCCTGTTTTCTCCCAAACACTTTCTCTAACAGCATCTCTTTAATCTCTCTCTTAACTAAAATTATATCTTCATTCACATCCATACCCTCACCTCTCAACTTATATAAAAAGGCTAATCGAGCATTGAGCTTAACAAAAAAATTCCTACTTCCTGCTGCTAACTTATAACCTAAGTTTTTAAAGAAAATTTTAGTTTTTTTTCTTCACCCAGTCCCACCACATACACTTTCTAAAAGGCTTTCCTCTTTCTACGCCACCATTCATACTGTCTTGAATACTCTCTTCGTACTTCCTCATTTTCCAGGGCTTACATTTAACTTCCATACCCCTCTTCCGTATTTTATTTTACTATTAATATCAAATTCACACCTTACACATTCATGGTCTGAGAAAATAACTTTCTTTTGAGAATACCTTTTTGGAGCTATGTTTTGTGACACAAAACAGTAATCTATCTTAGATTCTACCCCCCTACTTTCTGCGTAAAATGTATTCATACTCACATTGCATTATTTCTGCATGTCTTCTAAACGAAAATCACTTACCAACCCCAATAAAGCTCTCCCTGACACATCCACTGTTTCTTTACTTATATCACAATTCATATCCCCCACTATTATTACAGGCATTCTACCCTGGATAAAAACATTTTTTACGCTCTTCCCTCACAGTTAGCGCATACACATTAATAACACAAAATTTGACCCCCTGGAAAACAAAATTTGCTGAATACATCCTTCTTCTATAATCAAATAACTGTCCAGGAATATCTGGTTTCCCTTGATCAAAATGGCCACTCCATCATTCCTATCCACCCGGCTTCCTGACCAAATGGACCTCCAATGTGGCCATTCTTCCTCCTTAATTAGCTCATCAAGCCCGCATTCTTGTAAACAAATAATAGAAGCAATTTCCTGAGCTAAAAAATCTAAAATGGCCATTCTCCTTGCTTTATTCTTAAACCTTCTTACATTCTGTGATATGAGAGCAAAACTCATAATAAGCAAGCGAAAATTAAAGGTCATTTGTTTCTGTATTGTTTAACCACTTTAACAATTGTCCATAGCCTCTCCATCCTTTTCTTCCAATACTCGGTAGTGATTTTGGCTTTCGCTACCACTTTCTTCACTTTCTTCACTTCTTGGTTTTTTAAATTGGCTTCTCCTGACGGGGACCTCTTCCATTTCTTCCTCCTCATTGGATTCTGACCCACTTACTGCTCTCCTGCGCTTTCCACCTCCAGGATCACCGGAATCCTCAAACGGAAAAATACCAATATTGGCAGGGTCTGAAGGATGCTGTCTGATGAATGGTGCCTTAAACTCTTCTTTCTTCCTCTCTGAACTTCTGCCAAGCAGCTTTACTTTCCTCCCATCCTCCTTCACACTCCTTCACGCCACCACCACATTTGCATAACTCCTCCCTTTCACCTCCTGTCTCCTGAATCTCTCCTGCCTCCTGGAGATCACCAGAGGGAAGTCCTTGTACTTGTGCTCTTTATCACACATATCACAGGTTTTAGGTTGAGGACAATCACCTGCTGTGTGCCCCTCCTGTTTACAATTCCTGCAAATGACACCCTTTTTGCACTCAAATGCAGTGTGGCCAAACACATAACATTTTCAGCAATATCGAGGCTGTACTGGGTATGACAGGAAGCCTCTGTTACCAGCAATATTAAAGTTCGCCGGCGGGCGCTTGACACTTCCAATATTTCCAGCACCTCTCCTCAGTTTGACTTTAAACTTATATTTGCAGTTAAAGATGCCCAACACATTTTTCTGTTGCTCACCTGCTTTTACATACTCACAATACTGTTCGAGATAGTTTATCAGCATATTCACATCCATGAAAGGGTTATATACATGCACTAATATTTCTTTTTCAAGCATAGAAAACAAGGCTTCAGCTGTTATGTTCCTCATCCACTCATACATAGTCAAAGCAACTCCCTCTTCAACACAAGTAACTTAATATGTTTCTTGTTTCTGAAAATCTTGAACACGGAAGATGTCTTCCCTGTCCGCACCAGCTTTCCATTCAATAAGGTCCTGTACAACATGTTGTTATTTTCACTTCTGGTGTCCACCTTCACACAAATTGTGTTACTCAAAGCCATCTTCTTTCTTCAAATGTCCTGTTGGTATGAAACCACAGCAAAGCGTTCCCTTGCAGGAATACCTTAAAAAAAAAAAAAAAACTGCTTATAAGCCAAGGCCAAACCAGCTCTCATCTGACTGAGAGCCAGTAAGCCTCAAAGTTGCTTAACTTAAGTTGGATGGCTTGGGGAGACCTGTGCACCTAGATGATTATTATTAGGGTGACAGAAATTGTGAAAAAAAAAAATTGGGATGCCAGCTAACTCTTCTCTCACTGCTTAGAAAGGCTGCATAAAAAATAAAAATGTTCAGTTTTCTAATTGTCCTAATATTATATTCAATAACCTTTCTACACTGTTTTGTCATGTAAAGTTATTTGCATAAACTTGAATATGGAAAAGACATGCAAATTAGCAGAATCTGCCTTGTTTTTCAGCTGAAACACTATCTGCATGTCTTTACCATATTCAAGTTTATGCATAAAAAAAAATAATAGATAAGAGAATACTTATAATAGAAATGAATTAATGATAGGTAAAATAATAACTATATAAAAAAGGATGGATGGAAAGTATAGATATCATAATAAGGATAAAGAAAAGCTACATACAATAAGTGAGAAAAGATTATAGGTTTATATAGTAATGAAACAAAATCTAGAATATTCGTAATAACGAAGATATACAGTTGTGTTCAAAATTATTCAACCCCCACTGAAATTGAGTGTTTTGGCCAGTTTGACATTGATTTTGATCATTTCAGTCATCTTGTTTACAATTAAATCAAAGAGGCACTTGTAAGTCAGACAAATATAACATAACATTTATAATGAAATAACCACAAATGTCTTTTCTGTGCTCACATCATTATCAGTTTTATTCAACCCCCAAGTGACATTCAATCTTAGTACTTAGTACAACATCCTTTTCCAGTTATAACAGCTTTTAAAAGTGAAGCATAGCTTGACACAAGTGTCTTGCAGCGATCTACGGGTATCTTCGCCCATTCTTCATGGGCAAAAGCCTCCAGTTCAGTCACATTCTTAGGCTTGCGTGCTGCAACTGCTTTCTTTAAGTCCCACCAGAGGTTCTCAATAGAGATGGCCCGAACTATCCGCCGGCGAACAATGTTCGGCGATGTTCGCTCCGCCCCCTATACATAATCATTGAGCAAACTTTGACCCTGTACCTCACAGTCAGCAGACACATTCCAGCCAATCAGCAGCATACCCTCCCTCCCAGACCCTCCCATCTCCTGAACAGCATCCATTTTAGATTCATTCGGAATTTGCAGTCTTAGTGAGAGGAGGTAGAGTGTAGTTGCTGCTGATTTAATAGGGAAATCAATAGCTAGGCTAGTGAATTCAGTGTCTACTCCAGTCCTGAAAGACTCATCTGATCTCTGCTGTAAGGACAGCGTCCTGACAGCACCCCAAAAAGTCCTTTTTAGGGCTACAGCATTAGTCTGCTTTTTTTTTCTCCATATACATATTGCAGTTGCCTGGCCTGCCTGTGTGTGAGGAGCTGCAGGCCCACAGACTGTAGTGTGCCCACTGCCAGTGCCCAGCCCTGTTATCCCATGTGGCACAGGACTTTGCATCAAAAAAAGGCATTTCATTTTTACACTTTAATATAAGGTTAGTTGCCTGCCAGTGTGTGTCAGGCTGTGATTTCCACTGTCCCTGGAATAATGCCTAGTGTTCAGAGGCCACGTACCCTGAACCCGAAAAATTCTGAGGACATAGTTGACTGGCTTAGACAGGACACCCAATCTTCAACAGCTTCCGCTAAGAACCTTGACGCACCATCCTCCTCCAGCTCAGCTTCGGTCACCTGCTCTCAAGTTACCACTCTCCCGCCCGCCTCCACCACCACCACTACCACCACAGCCACCACAGCCGCTTCACTTGATCCGTCAGAGGAGTTATTTACACATCAGTTGGATGCAATTAGTGATGCGCAACCATTATTGCCAGATGATGTAGATTACAGGGATATGTCTCAGTCAGGCAGGATTACACACATGGACGTACAGTGTGATGATGATGATGATGATGTTGTACCCACTGCTGCTTCCTTTGCTGAGGTGTCAGATACAAGTGAAGCGGATGATGATGTGTCCACGGATGCCACGTGGGTGCCTGCTCGAAGAGAAGAAGAGGGGGAAAGTTCAGAAGGGGAGACAGAGAGAATGAGGAGACGAGTTGGAAGCAGGGGAGGTCGTCGCAAGGAGTTAGTGGCACACTCAGACAGCATGTATCGGCACCTGGGGTCAGCCAGAGAGCACGCCAGTCAACGCATGCTGTTGCCACCACCAGAATGCCGTCATTGCAAAGCTCAGCAGTGTGGCATTTTTTTTGTCTGCCTCTGATAACAGCAATGCCATTTGCAACCTGTGCCAAAAGAAACTGAGTCGTGGGAAGTCCAACACCCACCTTGGTACAACTGCTTTGCGAAGGCACATGATCTCACATCACAAACGCCTATGGGATCAACACATGAGTACACGCAGCACACAAACTCAAAGCCACCATGCTCCTCCTGGTCCAGCATCTTCAGCCACATCAACCACTGCTGTCCTCCCTGCCCCCTCTCAACCACCCGCCACTCCTCCTCTCACCTTCAGCAGTTCCTGCTCATCTGCCCACAGTCAGGTGTCTGTCAAGGACATGTTTGAGCGTAAAAAGCCAATGTCACAGAATCAGCCCCTTGCCCGGCGACTGACAGCTGGCTTGACGGAACTCTTAGCCCGCCAGCTTTTACCATACCAGCTGGTGGAGTCTGAGGCCTTCAAAAAATTTGTCGCTATTGGGACACCACAGTGGAAGGTACCCGGACGAAATTTTTTTTCAAAAAAGGCAATCCCAAACCTCTACCATGTCATTGAAAAGGAAGTCATGGCATCTCTGGCATACAGTGTTGGGGCAAGGGTCCATCTGACCACTGATACCTGGTCTGCAAAGCACGGTCAAGGCAGATATATCACGTACACTGCGCATTGGGTCAACCTGCTGACGGCTGACAAGCATGGAATGCATGGCTCCGCAGCGGAGTTGGTGACACCACCACGACTTGCAGGCAGACATACTGCCACCTCCTCTACTCCTACTCCATCCTCTTCGATATCCTCCTCGGCTGAGTCCTCTTCTGCTGCGGCATCTGGCTGCACATCAACTGAATCCCCTCAGCTCCCCAGGGGTTATTCCACATCCCGGATACGACAGTGTCACGCTGTCTTGGGGTTGACTTGCCTGAAAGCAGAGAGCCACACAGGACCAGCACTCCTGTCCGCCCTGAACGCACAGGTGGATCAGTGGCTGACCCCGCACCAACTGGAGATCAGCAAAGTTGTGTGTGACAATGGAACAAATTTGTTGTCGGCATTGAATTTGGGCAAGTTGTCACATGTGCCGTGCATAGCACATGTGTTGAATCTCATCGTACAACGTTTTGTGTCTAAGTACCCAGGCTTACAGGACGTCCTCAAGCAGGCCAGGAAAGGTGTGTGGCCATTTCAGGCGTTCCTACACGGCCATGGCGCACTTTTCTGATATTCAGCGGCGAAACAACATGCCAGTGAGGCGCTTGATATGCGACAGCCCGACACGTTGGAATTCAACACTCCTAATGTTCGACCGCCTGCTCCAACAAGAAAAAGCCGTCAACGAGTATTTGTATTACCAGGGTGCTAGGACAGCTTCTGCGGAGCTGGGAATTTTTTTGCCATGTTACTGGACACTCATGCGCAATGCCTGTAGGCTCATGCGTCCTTTTAAGATGGTGACAAACCTAGTCAGTCGTACCGAAGGCACCATCAGCAACCTCATCCCATTTGTTTTCTTCCTGGAGCGTGCCCTGCGAAGAGTGCTGGATCAGGCTGTAGATGAGCGTGAAGAGGAAGAGGAAGAGTTGTGGTCACCATCACCACCAGAAACAGCCTTGTCATCATCGCTTGCCGGACCTGCGGCAACGCTGGAAGAGGAGTATGAGGAAGAGGAGTCAGAGGAGGAATGTGGTGGCTTTGAGGAGGAGGAAGACCAACCACATCAGGCAGCCCAGGGTGCTCATTGTTGTCACCTATCTGGGACCCATGGTGTTGTACGTGGCTGGGGGGAAGAACAGACCGTCAATGACATCAGTGAGGACGAGGAACGGGAAATGAGTAGCTCTGCATCCAATCTTGTTCAAATGGGGTCTTTCATGCTGTCATGTCTGTTGAGGGACCCACATATAAAAATGATGAAGGAGAACGACCTGTACTGGGTGGCCACGCTACTAGACCCCCGGTATAAGCAGAAAGTGGCAGAAATGTTACCAAATTACCGAAAGTCAGAAAGGATGCAGCAGTTCAAAACCAAACTAAAAAATATGCTTTACACAGCTTATAAGGGGGATGTCACAGCACAACGGGAATCTAACAGGGGAAGAGGTGAGTGTAATCCTCCTCCTACCATGGCGGCAAGGACTGGACGATTTACAGATGTGTTGTTGATGGAGGACATGCGGAGCTTTTTCAGTCCTACTCATCGCCACAGCCCTTCGGGATCCAGCCTTAGAGAACGACTCGACCGACAGGTATCAGACTACCTCGCCTTAACAGCAGATATCGACACTCTGAGGAGCAATGAACCCCTTCACTACTGGGTGTGCAGGCTTGACCTGTGGCCTGAGCTATCCCAGTTCGCGATAGAACTTCTGGCCTGCCCTGCTTCAAGTGTCCTGTCAGAAAGGACCTTCAGTGCTGCAGGAGGCATTGTCACTGACAAGAGAAGTCGCCTCGGTCAAAAAAGTGTTGATTACCTCACCTTCATAAAGATGAATGAGGCATGGATCCCGAAGGGACTGACAGTGGGGGATACGTTTGACTAACAAAAGGCCTGATTACATGCCTTGGCCTCAAAATGGTCCCCACGCTGCTGTATTTATTATCTGCATACCGGATGACTTTCGTGAATTCTCCACCACCAACTAGGGTTCAAGCCGCAATGCTTTAGTCACTTTTCTGCCTGGAAAACATAAATTTTTCCGGCCGCTGCTACAATAGCGGCTGCAACAATGGCATTATTTTTCAGGCATGTGTACATGCCTAATTTTTCTATCCTATGGTGCAGCACTGTGGCTGCAAAAACAAACCAAAAAAAAAGGCACATACAAGTGTAAATTCCCCTTCGTGATCGTTACCTTGTTGTGGTGAAGAGGCTTGCGTATCACAATGAAGCAATCATCACCTCTATGAGTGTGGTGGCAATGTTGCCACACCCCAGATGATGAGGGCCGTTGCTTCATTATGGTCAGACCAAAAGCGATCGGACGGCTGGATAATATTTTATAGAAAAAACATTAATTTACCTTTTTTTTTATATGTTGTATGGGTTTTTAATACATAAAATAAAAAATCATAATAAAGTCTCTTAATAGTTTATCAGAAATGATGCAGACAATTAAAAAAATCCCCATCAATTCCAATACAAAGCAAATACAGAGCTCAGAAATAAATTATTTCATGATGTTGTAATGGTTCGCTAATTCGACAATGGTTAATCAATTCGACCGGATAGGGTCTGTAACAGGGATTACACTGATAGGAATAGTACTAGTTAAGACACCACTCATATAGGGTGTCACAGCACATTGCTCTGTGCACGCGCAGTGCCCCAATTTGGGAGTATGAGGACCGACCAAGCTGCTTTTTCCATCTCCCGGTTCCTGAAATCAATTAAGTTTGGTGTATGAGAGTTTGGTCTGTCACTGTGAAGGCAGTCGAAGGTACCCGGCCTAAATTTTTTTTCACAAAAGGCAATCCCTGATATGGGATGTAACAGGGATTAAACTGATGAGAATAGTACTACAGAAAATACCACACATATCGGGTGTGACAGTAAATTGCACGGCGCAGACGCAGTGACCGTGGATTAAAACAGAGTGGAGGAAGCCAGCGGTTTTTTAACCATCTCCCCGTTCGAAAAATCAATGCAATAAATGGGCCCCAGATTGGGGACGTTAGAGGGATTAAACTGATGAGAATAGTACTACAGAAAATACCACTCATATCGGGTGTGACAGTAAATTGCACGGCGCAGACGCAGTGACCGTGGATAAAAACAAAGTGGAGGGAGCCAGCGTTTTTAACCATCTCTCTGTTCGAAAAATATATTCAATAAATGGCCCCCAGATTGGGGACGTTAGAGGGATTAAACTGATGAGAATAGTACTACAGAAAATACCACTCATATCGGGTGTGACAGTAAATTGCACGGCGCAGACGCAGTCACCGTGGATTAAAACAGAGTGGAGGGAGCCAGCGTTTTTTTAACCATCTCCCCGTTCGAAAAATCTATTCAATTCACCTTTTGGGGACCCTTGGTGTTGTACGTGGCTGGGTGGAGGAAGAAACCTTCAATGACATCACCGGGACGTGGATAGCTTGGTATGCAACCTTGTGCAAATGGGGAGTTTGCGGTTGTGTAAATGAACTGTTTGCGGTTGTTTGCGGTGCATTAAAAGGGGAGTTTGGTCTGTCAATGTCTGTAAAGTGGGCGTAACCCTTACACTACCTGATCGATACAACATCATACCTGATCGTATACACACACTGGATGTTTTAAAGCATGTTATTCCACACAATTTAGGAATGTTAGTTGATTTATGCCCTTTATGGATTAAAACCCGACTCTGCGTCCACTACGTAATTTTCCATGGGAGTTTTGCCATAGATCCCCCTCTGGCATGCCACAGTCCAGGTGTTAGACCCCTTGAAACAACTTTCCCATCACTATTGTGGCCAGAAAGAGTCCCTGTGGGTTTTAAAATTCACCTGCCAATTGAAGTCTATGGCGGTTCACCCGGTTCGCCCGTTCGCGAACATTTGCGGAAGTTCACGTTCGCTGTTCGCGAACGGAAAATTTTATGTTCGCGACATCACTAGTTCTCAATCAGATTTAAGTCTGGTGACTGCGATGGCCACTTTAAAATGTTCCAGCCTTTAATCTGCAACTATGCTCTAGTGGACTTGGAGGTATGCTTGGGATCATTGTCCTGTTGAAAGGTCCAACGTCTCCCAACCCTCAGGTTTGTGACGGACTGCATCACATTTTCATCCAATATCTCCTGGTACTGAAGAGAATTCATGGTACCTTGCACACGCTGAAGCTTCCCTGTACCTGTAGAAGCAAAACAGCCCCAAAGCATGATTGACCCCCACCATGCTTCACAGTAGGCAAGGTGTTCTTTTCTTCATAGGCCTTGTTCTTCCTCCTCCAAACATAGCGTTGATCCATGGGCCCAAACAGTTCTAATTTTGTGTCATCAGTCCACAGAACACTATCCCAAAACTTTTGTGGTTTGTCCACATGACTTTTGGCATACTGCAGTCGACTCTTCTTATTCTTTGGAGACAGCAAGGGGGTGCGCCTGGGAGTTCTGGCATGGAGGCCTTTATTACGCAGTGTGCGCCTTATTGTCTGAGCTGAAACTTCAGTACCCGCATCTGACAAATCTTTTTTCAGTTCCTCAGCAGTCACACAGGGACTTTTCTCTACTTTGCGCTTCAGGTAGCACATAGCAGTCGAAGTCAGCATCTTCTTTCTGCCACGACCAGGTAGCGTTTCAACAGTGCCCTTTGCCTTGAATTTGCGAATGATGCTTCCTATGGTGTCTCTTGGTATGTTTAACATCTTTGCAATCTTCTTATAGCCATTGCCCTTCCTGTGAAGAGAAATCACCTCTTCTCTTGTCTTCCTGGACCATTCTCTTGACTTCACCATGTTTGTTGACACCAGTAAATGTCTAGAAGGAGCTGAGTATCACAGTCATTTTAAATCTGCCTAATTGGTGCTTATTATGCTTGATTGCTGCTCCTTGACATCCACAGGTGTTTTCAATACCTGATCGAAAACACTTGAATGAACCTCTGTTCTTAAGAGTGGTAGTCTTTAAGGGGTTGAATAATTGTGTAAATGAAGAAATCACAAAAAAAACATTTAATACTGTATTGCAAAAACAATTTATGTCCTTTTAGTTGCATTTGGTTCTTTAAAAAGTCCCTGTAAGATTTCATTCTGAACACAATTACAAATGTACACTAAATTCCCTAAAACCCTTTACAGCATTGGGGGTTGAATAATTTTGAACACAACTGTAGCACTATATACTAGATATTCGCGAATTCTTGAAATGACGATATCCACGATAAAAATTCCCGATTAGAATATTCAACACTAACAGCAAAGCACGCAGCATTATCAATCATGTCCAGAGTGCGGGATCTGCTCATGTGAAAGAGCCCCTAGACATACCTCTACGACACACACTCAGCCATTTAGCCCCTCTCCTCAGACATGCACTAACACAGTATCTGAATTATTAGTGTTGGGCGCTAATATTCAAATTGCGAATTTTAATTGCAAATATCGCAACTTCTAGAATTCGTGAATATTTAGAAGATAGTGATATACATTCGTATTTTCGAATATTCTACTTTTTTTTCATCAGTAACCTCCCTTTTTGCTTGTGGGCCAATGAGAAGGCTGCAATTTCTTTTTCTGAGCTTAGCAACATCCCTAGCAACCAACAGGAAAGTTGCCTACCCCTTTAGTATAAAGGAACCCTCCCCACTACAGTTTATTACAGTTCTGAGAGAGACAGCAGTGTCATTGCTGTGTTCTGTGCTTTCCTGTGTCGCATTACATTAGATAGTTAGTTGGTTAGCTTATATAAGTCACATGGGCCTGATGGGATACACCCAAAGCTATTAAAAGAGCCTAGCGGTGTACTAGCAAAACCATTAACAGATTTATTTAACCAATCACTGGTAACAGGAGTCGTCCCAGAAGATTGGAAATTAGCAAATGTTGTGCCCATTCACAAGAAAGGTAGTAAGGAGGAATCAGGCAACTATAGGCCAGTAAGCCTGACATCAATAGTGGGGAAATTAATGGTAACCATACTTAAGGAGAGGATTGTGGAACATCTAAAATCCCATGGATTGATTGATGAAAAACAGCATGGGTTTACTTCAGGGAGATCATGTCAAACTAATCTTATTGACTTTTTTGATTGGGCGACTAAAATAATAGATGGCGGAGGTGCAGTAGACATCGCTTATCTGGACCTTAGTAAGGCTTTTGATACTGTCCCACATAGAAGGCTTATCAATAAACTGCAGTCTTTGAGCTTGGACTCCCATATTGTTGAATGGATTAGGCAGTGGCTGAGGGGCAGACAACAGAGGGTTGTAGTCAATGGAGTATATTCAGACCATGGTATTGTTACCAGTGGGGTACCTCAGGGATCTGTTCTGGGACCCATATTGTTTAATATCTTTATCAGTGAAATTGCAGAAGGCCTCAGTGATAAGGTGTGTCTTTTTGCTGATGACACAAATATTTGTAACAGGGTTGATGTTCCTGGAGGGGTACACCAAATGGAAAAGGATTTAGGAAAACTAGAGGAATGGTCAATAATCTGTCAACTAAAATTTAATGTTGATAAGTGCAAGATAATGCACCTGGGGAATAAAAACCCACGAGCAGAATATAAAATCAGTGATACGGTCCTAACCTCAGTATCTGAGGAAATAGATTTAGGGGTCCTTATATTAGACGACCTAAAGGTGGGCAGACAATGTCATAGAGCAGCAGGTAATGCCAGCAGAATGCTTGAGTGTATAGGGAGAGGCATTAACAGTAGAAAGAGGGAGGTGCTCGTGCCGCTCTACAGAGCACTAGTGAGACCTCATTTGGAGTATTGTGTGCAGTACTGGAGACCATATCTGCAGAAGGATATTGAAACTTTGGAGAGAGAGTTCAGAGAAGAGCTACTAAACTAGTACATGGATTGCAGGACAAAAAACTTACCAGGGAAGGTTAAAGGACCTTAACATGTATAGCTTGGAAGTAAGAAAAGACAGAGGGGATATGATAGAAACTTTTAAATACATAAAGGGAATCATCACAGTAAAAGAGGAGAGAATATTTAAAAGAAGAGACACTGCTACAAGAGGAGATAGTTTTAAATTAGAGGGGAAAAGGTTTAAAAGCAATATCAGGAAGTATTACTTTACTGAGAGAGTAGTGGACGCGTGGAATAACCTTCCTGCAGAAGTGGTAGCTGCAAATACAGTGAAGGAGTCTAAGCATGCATGGGATAGGCATAAGGCCATCCTTCATATAACATAGGGCCAGGGGCTATTCATAGTATTCAGTATATTGGGCAGACTAGATGGGCCAAATGGTTCTTATCTGCCGACACATTCTATGTTTCTATGTTTCTATATATAATATAGATAGTTAGTGGGACATAGTCAGTGTAGGTTATATTGTGATATAGTGTAGCTCCAGTGCAGGGTGTTAGGTAGTGTGATAGTTTCTGCTGCCCATACATATATGCTACATACATAGTGCTGTGATGTCACAAGTTCACATCAATACTTAGTGCACCAATCACTAATATGTAGTCAGACCTGCTAAAATGTGAAGTTGCACGTATTGCGCAAAAATATGCGCATCATTATTGCCAATTTGCACAATCGTAAATATATCAGAGCACTCTATCTGCATATAAAGCTATTGTAATGTTCTGCCGTGCCAACAATGTTCTCCAGTCTCAGGATTCTTCTAGCAGCTTGAAAAAAGTAGCAAAAGTGACCCACGCCTCTATTGCGCGCATTACACGCATATTACATTGCCGATTTTTCGCAATCAAGAAAATAACTGCTAAATCACGAATTTATGACTGATATTCTACCAAATATTTGCTAAATATCATGAATTTGAATATTGCCCCTGCCGCTCATCACTAATAATTATATACAACAGAATAAGGGAAGAGTGAGGTAGTTCTCATCATCACCACACAACAAAAGAAGAAATCTGCCTGTACCAAAACAATATTACAGTCATGACTACAACATCACAGGCATCAAACTATTGATATTAAAGGAATTGTCTCACTCCAGAAATTAGCATCTATCATGTGCACAAAATTAATACAAGGCATTAATTGATGTATTGGAATTTTTTCTGGCTTGATTCTATTTTCTATCATATTATACACTGCTCAGATCCAGGGAAAAGGACCACACTCCATCAGTGGTGGCTTTGCTTACACAATATAGCAAAATACACTTTTTCTTATTGGTCAGATGAGACAAAAGTTGACATTTTTGGCCAAAGCGGAAATCTAATGCTGCATATCACCCTGAACAGACCATCCCCAATGTGAAAAATGATGGTGGCAGCATCATGCTGTAGGATGCTTTTCTTCAGCAGGGTCGGGGAAGCTGGTCAGAGTTGATGGGAAGATGAATGGAGCTAAATATAGAGCAATCCTGGAGGAAAACCTGCTAGAGGCTGCAAAAGACAAGACTAGGGAGGAGGTTCACCTTCCAGAAAGAAGACAACCCTAAACATACTGCCAGAGCTACAATGGAATGGTTTAGATCACACACAGAATATTCATGTATTAGAATGACCCAGTCAAAATCCAGACATAAATCCCATTAAGAATCTGTGACAAGACTTATAAATTATTGTTCACAGATGCTCTTCCTCCAATCTGACTGAGATTAAGCTATTTTGCAAAAGAAAATGGGCAAAAATTCCAGCCTCTAGATGTGCAAAGCTGGTAGAGACATACCCAAAATGACTTGAAGCTGTAATTGCACCGGAAGGTGGTCCTACAAAGTATTGACTCAGGGGGGCTGAATACAAATGCACGCCATACTTTCCAGATTTTTATTTATTAGAAATTTTGAAAACCATGTGTCATTTTCTGTTCACTTCATGCAACTTTGTGTTGGTCTATCACATAAAATCCCAATAAAATACATTTTTGGGTGTAACATGAAAAAATGTTCAAGGGGTATGAATACTTTTTCAGGGCACTGTTTGTAAAACTTAAAAGGAAATACAGGAGTACAAGAGGTAGGATAGGTTATCAATATCAAATCAGTGGGGGCATGATTCCTGGACCCCCTGCTAATCAGCTGTTTGGAGAGACCACGGTGCTCCAGTGACCGATGCAGCCTGTACTCAGGCCAATGACGTCATATTGATCAGTCATATGGTCTGTGTGAGGCTCAGTCCCATTAAAGTGAATGGACATGGATTGCAATACCATTGCACAGGCACCATACAATGTATGGCACTGTGCTTGGTATGTTGTGAGGCTTCAGAGCTCTCCAGAGCAGCATGGCCTTTTCAAATAGCTGATAATTTCCTGTCTTCACCGATCAGATATCGATGACCAATCCTGCACCCCTTTAATTAACTATTGCTACTACTGCAATGTGTGGTTTACTAATGTAATAAATGTTTGGGTTGGAAATGTTCTTTAGCACTCGAGCCAAGATTTCTCTTAGATATCTATGTACAATACTGAACTACACTGTTGTGTGACCTTTGTACTGCATGTAAATTCTCCAGTAAATGTAACCTTGCTTAATAGATCACCAATTACCTTAAACTTAGTATTTTGGAATACACAAAACATAATTTCCCGATTCTAGGCTGCTGGGGTTGAATAGGTAGAATTTGATCTTGTAACTGGAAACAACATTTGTTAGTTGACTGATAAAGTATTTGAAATGATCTTTGGTATTGACAGATTCAAACTAAATAAATTGGTAAGAGAATATTTGACAAATAACTGGGTCACATGAACTGTGCAACTCCTACAGAAAGCGGCAAAAATGTCACCCATCTGCAGTGGCCATTGGCTGCACAAAATTGCAGGTAAGGCTGAGGTCTTACCTTCAAAATTGAGCAACCATTGGCTTCCACTGGTGGGCAGAATTACATCAGCATGTGGTGTATAGTGTTGAGCGTGAATATTCGAATCGCAAATTTTAATTGAGAATATCGCCACTTCTAGAATTCGCGAATATTTAGAATATAGTGATATATATTCGTATTCGTGAATAGTGTTGATCGTGAATATTCTAATTGTGAATTTATTGCGAATCTATTGCAAATATCGGCACTTAGCAAAATCCCTAGCAACCAATAGTAAAGTTGCCTACCCCTTAGAGTTGATTGCGAATATTCTAATCGCAAATTTTTATCGCAAATATATTACATTGCCGATTTTTGCAATCAAGTAAATAATGACTGGATATTCTATATTGACCGAATTCTAAAATTTGCAAATTTATGGTGAATATTCGGCCAAAAAGTTGCGAAATATCGCGAATTGGAATATTGCCTATGCCGCTCATCACTAGTGGTGTAAACCTAGCCATAAATTACAGTCTACTGAAGAAACGAAGAGGCAAGGTAAGACATTAAACTAGTTTTAGCCTTCAAAAAAGTAGAAATGTACAGTGGAGTCTTTGGCAGGAAATAACTGCTGATTGTTTTGGGTCCAGCAAATGGAAGAAGCTCAACACTTGGGGCATTTTCCTGTGATAATGGGTTCTTCTGAATGGACAACTTATTAATACACTAGATCAGGGATGGCCAACCTGCGGCTCTCCAGCTGTTGCAAAACTACAACTCCCAGCATACCCAGACTGCCTACAGCTATCACCCTACAGAAGGGCATGGTGGGAGTTGCAGTTTTACAACAGCTGGAGAGCCGCAGGTTGGCCATCCCTGCACTAGATGATAAAAATACATACATAGATTACAACACAGAAGGTGAAAAGGTCTATCCCAAAAGCTTTTTAATGAATTTAGTTACTGCTAGGCATCAATGACCCTCATTCTGTGCAGACAGTACTGATCCTTGATGCATGACTTTTCAAACCAACTATAGCCTGTCACTAGAGATGAGCGAACACCTGGATCTTCGGGTTCGAGAGGTTCGGCCGAACTTCGGAA